>VZQC01007945.1:3317023-3353197 GCA_009823505.1 Rhizomys pruinosus
AGGAAAGGGGAACACTCATCCACTGCTGGTGGGAATGTAAACTTGTACAACCATTATGGAAAGCAGGGTGGAGAACCTTTAAAATACTCAAAATGAGCCTACCACCTGACCCAGTCATATACCACTCTTGATTATGTAGCCACAAGTTTCATTCTACCTCAAAGATATATTCACATCCATGTTTAATGCAACTCTCTTCACAATAGTGAAGATCTGGAACCAACCCAAATGCCCCTCAACAGATGAGTAGATGACAAAATTGTGGTACATCTACACAGTGGAGTACCATTCAGTGGTAAAGAAAGATGACATCATGAACTTTGCAGGTAAATGGATGGAACTCAAGGCCGTTATGCTAAGTGAAGTAACACAGTCCCAGAAAAACAAATGGCAAATGGTTTCCCTCATTTGTGGATGCTAACACCAAATCCCCTGTTGAAAGGCAAGCTGAACAACATTATTGTTATATTTCTTTTTATCTGAAAGAAACCATGCTATTATAATGTAAATCTCTTAATGGGCTCTAGAATTGGCCTACCACTTATTTTCAGACTCTGTAATTACTGTATATGGGTGGAAGGTATGTATTTATATTTTATTTTATTTTTTTTTAATTTTTTAAAATTTTATTTATTTCGGTATGTGTATGAATGTACTGTCTGCATGCAGGTGTGTGCACCCGTGTCGTGCAATGCTGCAGAGGTCAGAATCCAACCCATGTCGGATTCCCCTGGAATTGGAGTTCTCCTGGAATTGGAGTTTCAGCTGGTTCTCGGCCGCCATGTGGGTGCAGGGGATCGAACCTGGGTCCTCTGTAAGAGCAGTCAATGCTCTTAACTGCTAGGCCATCTCTCCAGCCCCCATGTATTTATATTTTAGAGTAATATAAAATTAAAGGGGGAAAATGCAAATTCCTAAATATATTTTGTAAGTAATGTACAGTTTATTCCCAGAGGTCATAATTTTGATGCATATGTGATGATTATATAGGCGTTTGTTGGAGCAATAGAAAGGGGAGGTAAAAACAACAACATAAATACTGGGTTAAAGAACTGAATGATACAGTTAAATTCTGCTCAAAACAACAAGCCTCTGCAGGGAAAATCTTTGGAAAGACTGAGAGAAAGATGTAAGACATGTATGGCAGAAGGCATGAAAAGGGGTGGAGTGGGGGCAGGGAGAGGGGAACGTGTCTAAATTGGACTGAAAGATAATGAATGAAATACACAATTCGTCAATAAAAAAAGTTAAAAAAATACAAGTGGACTGTGACTCTGAACAGAGAGCTCTCAAAAGAAGAAATAAAAATGGCTAAGAAACACCTTAAAGTGTTTAACATCTTTAGTAATTAGGGAAATGTAAATCAAAACTAATTTAAGATTTAATCTATCTCTAGTCAGAATGGCTAAGACCAAGAGAACAAATGACATCAAATGCTGTCATGGATTGGGGGTAAAGGGAAGTCCTCATCTACTGCTGGTGAGATTTTAAACTGGTACAACCATTACGGAAAGCATGATGGAGAGCTCTTTTCTAAATAAAATTTTTTATTAAATTTTTTATGTGTTTTATACATAATTTTTCAGTCAGTACTTGATTTCTTCCCAGAATTTGAAGGTAAGTCCCTATTACTGAAGACAGGACATACAAGTTTTTGATGTAAGATGATTCTGCTTTGTTTTAATGACAAAGTCATCTGAGCTCTACCATTGGGGACATATTAAAGTTACTGCATCTCTCTTCAAAGTTTAAGCTTGAAAACATTAAAACAGATGGTGATACTTGGAGGGTAATTAATTTTCCTTTGAGGAATAATCACTTTCCTTAAAAATAAATTAGTACCTCCCTCTTTTTTTTTTTCTTTCCAAGAGGTAATGGTTTAGTAAATTGAGCAGTGAACTGGGCTGCCCTTGACCAGGACTTAGGGGAAAGCAGAAATCTCATTTTGAATTTTTCCTTTGTTTGGTTGTATAAGTTTGAGAGCCTCACTTTCTGAGTTGTTGGAGTGATTAAAAGAATCAGAACATTTTAAGCCTTTAGCATGTGCCTGACCTAGAGGGAGGTGATATCATTTTTTTTTTTTTTTTTTTNCAGCATCACAACCCTAAAGAAAACTGACTCTTCCCTCTCCCAGCAGGTTGTGTCAGTAGCTCCCCCAGCTAGGACTGGAGCTATTGCCACCATCCCCTCTCCATGCTGAGTTTTGTCTTACATGCTATCTCAACAACTGTGGGTTCAAACATGTCCTGAAAACAAAGTTTCCTTGCATTCCTCCACCTCTGACTCTAAAAAATTTTCATATATCCCTCTTCTGCAATAATATCTGAGCCTTGGGAAGAGAAGGTGATAGAGTACCCTATTTGCCTGCAGTCTCTATCTCAGCACAATGACCAGGACGAGGGCCATCCATGATCATCATTCATCTTGCAAGTCTCTGATGAAGTGGAGAAGTATGCAATCTAATGGTACAATAATAAGTCATTAGAAATCAATTAAATCCTATGCCTGTGAGCCTACCTTAAGTACAGCTTCTTGGCCCTGATAATACTACCAGATAATGAGCTCCATTTTGTGAACTGAACTTTAAATACAGTCAAAAAGTTGGTTGGTTACTCCCATAACATTAGTGCCATTATGACTGTGAGCATTGTCTTCTAGGCCAGCATTACTTAGCTCACAGGGTTCACAGACGGTAAGGGTTGATATTACTTTTCTCTCCAGAGCATGCCACAGCCCCTTCCAGCACTATGAAAGATACCAGTAGAGATAGCACCAATCACATGAGTTTGATTTCTCCCATGGGTTGTCCCAGGTCTCAAGTAGTATCTTCAGACAATAGCTCACCATCAAATCTAGTGTACTCAGAAGCCAGTCCAGTAGCCTGTATGTTGAGTATTGTAGGCTGACTGGCCCCATCTACAGTTCCAGAAAAAAGAGCTTTTATTTCTGCAGTCAGAAGATCTGAGGGCTCAACTGGCCAGCCAGTCTAGACAATCAGTGAATTCCAGGTTCAGCGAGAGTGCCTGTCTCAAAACTTTAAGGTGGAAAATGATAAAAGGAAGACAACGACATTAAAATACCTCTCGTCTCCAGAGGTTTAAAAACACAACATATATATATATAATAGAGAGAGAGAGAAACCAGAAAGAGAGAGAATACACACATTAAAATAAAAACTAGGGCTGAGAGATGGTCTAGCAGTTAGAGCGCCAATGCTTCTGCTGAGGACCCAGGTTCATCCCCAGCACCCACATGGCAGCTGAGAACCACCTTTAACTCCCAGGTCCAGGGGAATCTACACCCTCTTCTGACCTTGTGGCATTTACATGACACTGAGAACAAACCTACATGCAGAACAGTACATTCATTTACACATAAAAATAAATAAAAATTTTAAAGAAAAAATAAAAAATAAAAATAAAAGAAGAATTTAGTCAGGGATGATACTTTAGCTTGTAAGCGATACAGAAGACCCAACAAAGCATCTGGCATTTGATACATAAACAATAAACTGTAATTACTGTTATGATTAATCTAGTAGCTCAATCTCCCTGACCCCTGAAATCTCTTTAGACAAACTTAAACCTCTGATTCTATTCCTCATGGACTTAAGCCCCATCTGAACGATAAACATAGTAAAAACGTAACAAAAGATGAATAAATAGCCTTTTGACCGTCACTTTCTTTTTGTTGGTGAGCACCTCTTCACCTCAGATGGAGAATTCCGACATTCCATTGTGCACTTCATATTCATTACAATCCAAGCGAACTCAAATCAGAAACAATGGCACAAATATGGAAGGCCCCTTAACAAAAATTCTTTATCGTGATTATGATTATGCACGAACTCTCAGAGAGGACAAAAGTAACAGATTGTGTAAAAATAGCGAATAACTTGTAATCCATGGAGTATACCGCGAACAAGGTATACCTTAGTGTAGGAGCACTATGATGCTTGCTTCCTTCCCATCTTAGGCTCAGGCGATGCTGTTCCGTTCTGGAGGAAACCTTGATTGCGTCTTCTCTCACCTTTGCAACTGTCAACAGCCCTGTTCCCAGAGTTTCAGCTGTGCGTGACCTGCGAGACGATTCGCTTGTCGAGCGTATGTCTTCAACAGAAGGCGAGAGGCATCGCTAGATGAAAAATCAATAACTGATTGACGAAGGAGTCTATAGTAATAGGGTTGAACGCAGTTCGTGTATATCCTGTTGTGTCCGGGATGATGGTTAGTTCAGGATAGTCAGTGTGCAGCCGTGTTGTTTCCTGGGAATCTTTTATATGGATAAGTTTTTGCAATTTGGTAGTGTTAAACTATAAAGAGCACATGTCCGTCATGCCTAGTGATTGAAGACAAAGCGGACAGTAGGGATGTCAAGAACTGTCATGTGAGAGGCCAACAGGCATCTCGCATGGCAGAAAATGCGCCTTTACCGTAGACCAACACACATAGTCACAAACACTAGTGTTAAAGAGAACAATTGAAAGCTAGTTCCAAGCTGAGGCACCCAAGTTGCGACTATAATCCCGAGATACTTGTATATATTTGCTGGGGTTACGCTTCCCTTAAACAATGTCAGCACTTGAGAAACATATCAGGAGTGTCTTAAGAGCATTAGCCTACTCTCGCTCTTCTTTGTGACACCTCTCCCATCATTGCTATAATATTAAGAGGTTGCCTCCCAGAATTGTCTAGCCAGATAATTTTCAAGGTGAGGTAAAAAGACGTCCTGTAGGGGGATTATATAGGGCATTCATGTGTTGTTAACAGCACGCTAAGGTGTAACCTCTACCAAGAGACTGTACGATATTGACAGATCTCAAGCCTCACCCACTTTTGACTTGGGTGAGCGAGAGCAAAGCCCATAAACCACAATGAAGACTTAGTTCAGTGCATAATCCAGTCATTTTCTTTTGAGCTCCTTCATTCCATTTTTACATAGCGCACAGGCTCGACAATTTACACAACACACACCTGGCAAAAATATAACTCAAATAATCCACCAAGTGCAGCTACTTCACAAAATACAATACAATGATTATTTTATAATTAAGTATCTTTTGTAGACATATTAATTAGATCCACGAAGAGCTCCCCCAAGCCAACTGTGCAAACATAATGTCAGAGACGATGGAGCACTTTCTCAGAATTGCCATTGAGTGACCAGTGCAATAGTGGACCCAAGATAGTGTTACCTGTAATATCAGCTGTCATGAGACTAAAGACCTGCCATAAACAACAGTTGCATCCCCTAATTAGTAGAGCACTCATGATCACATACTCACAGAGCCTTCTGGCTATCGACTAGAAACATAAGTCTCTCACTGAACTATCTAGCTCGAAGCCTCACAACTGTTATAGCCTTATTCTGGCGATTTATTAAAACTTAGGAGCCGTATACCATTGTGACCATGAGTCTAGGACAACATGAACGGAAGAGAGATTTTAAAATACAGGTGGCCAAGCCTAGCATCCCACTCTCACAACTCGTGCATATGTAAAACACACTCAAAAATACCCATACGCTATATAATCCCTCCACCTCCTCTAGCAAACTGCCTCTATTTTGCAGTTAGAGCACTTTGGTCTGGGGGAGCTAAACAGCTATCTATTGGGCTTTGAATAATATAGCCACATCTTCAACGTAGCATTTTTGACCATCATGAGTAATGTTCCACGTTCTAAAAAGCTCAGATATTCCACTATATGAACTGGTCCAGACCAATAGGGTGGCGTCACCATCTACTGCAGGTCCTCTCCTGGTCAACCCTACTCTACTGGATCTGATTGGGAGTCTAATTTTTAGACACAATTCTCCATAACATTTCGTTCTACCATATCCTCTACTCTACGTTTGTATAAATACTTTATCTCAGTATATTCATCTTCCTTGGAAACAGTATTATAACAGACAACAATGTTATTTTTATTCTACGGTTCCCTATTCTCTAATTTAAATTAAAAAGCATATACTTCTTGTGTATTGTCATATGGATAAACTTGTATGTCACACTTGATCTCAATAAATCATTCTCTCAAGTCGAAAACTGCTAGTAGTCCAATTGGCCCTTTCCAACTGTGCCACCACACGCTCACACACCATATCCCGTGACACTGCGATGCCACTACCATATTCTTGTGCATCTTAGTGATGCTAGAGAAGTCCTTTCCAAATTTTAATCTGAGATTTGGCTTGCCTTCTGTTTACTACTAGTTCATGCTGGCACGAACGAATATGTTGAGCATTACCTCTCAGGTATGTTCAACTCTATACATAAGTTAATGTGCATATACCATTATCTCAACCATAAAGTTATGAGTAGTGATATACAATAACAGTAAGGACGTATATTATATACAATATATAACTTAGATCAAATCTTCAAAGGATGGTATAACAGTAAGCCATCACCCACAGATATCAACTGATGAGAGAACTTACCTCTTTCTATAAGATAAATAGAGGTCACCTCCGTATATAATTACTTAAACGAACTTCTAAAAGGTTCCTCTCCTTTTGGCCATCCCAACAACACAAGTCCTCAATCCAGAGTCTGATGACCTTTCGCATGGCGAATGGGATCTCTCACCTACCAATCGTGTCACCCCCGAGAGACTTTAATCCTAGGTAGACGTGCGTTTGATATTCGTAGACTTTGGCACTCCCACCTGCACTAAGGTCTCCAGGAGTCACTCCCAATGAGCGTTATACCTCCAACAAATGGCAAGTCCATATTTGATGAAAGTGCTGATAAAACTTCCCCTTAGCCTTGTTTTGATAACGCTTCAAGCTCTGGCTTACTCAGTCAGCAGATACTCCTATCTGGCATTGGAGCCAGATCTGGGCGATTGACTTGCGTATGACCAATGATCCCCTCAATCGAGTGCCATATTGGAAGAATCCCTAAAAGACGTTGACTCATTCGTTCTATGAGCACATAGCAGAAAGCAAGTGGCAAGCCAATAGAGGTGAAGGATTGCGCTTTGCCTGTAAGAATTGAAGACCGGCCGAACAAAACAGTGCTCTCTCTCTTTTCTTTTTGTCCTTTTACTAGGATCTCAAGTCTTATGTCATGCATACATTTCTCTGGTCTTACTGATATTTATTTCTGGTTGTACTTTCCTTTGGATGCTTAAGCCCACAAGGCCCAGAATCAACCAAGGATTTTTTTTCTTTGAGGTCCAGTTGAGGATCTGGTTTGAACATAAAGGAACAGAACAATTCTTAAAGGATGCACAGATCTAGTGGGAGGTCCCAGACCTGCTTCTTAATCAAAGCTGCCTCCTCTTTCTCTTGTGACCCAAGGAGTCATCACCCATGGGCTGAATCCAGTGCCAAAGCAAGCACCTACACAAGCTTCAATACAGGAGTTTAACCTATATTTTCTCTAGGCAGAGTCTGAGGAAGAAATCTAGAGGCAGAACTAGGAAGGGGCTGACATTTTGTCCTTTGTCATGTTAGTTTTTCAATCACTTCAAAGGCTTTTTTATAAAATTTCTCTTAAATTATATTTATGACTCTGTCTGCTCTCTGAAAAGGTCATATGATACTATTTTTCATGTAGCAATGCCTTCAATAATTTGAGTCAATGTTCGTGTGAATGAATAGATTTTCAGAGGGTTACAGAGATGGGCAATCCAAATTGTGGTCTCCTGGGCCCCCAGGTCCAAGACAATCCCACTTTGTCATGTAAAATATAGGTTCATGGATATTTTTAGCAGTTACTGGTCTTACTGAGTAACTCCATGTTCACTTCTGTCTTAAGAGATTTTAGAATATCCTTGTTTGAAAAAATATGGATACACAGTGTGACACATCCCAACATGCATTAATATAGGGTGCTTTATAGTTTTTTGTGTCTGCCTTATCACTAAGCTTTAAGATGTCCCTAAGAAAACCTTAATGTCCAATATTTGTGATACCCCTTCATCTTTTTTTAATGTGTATCGAGTGTACTTTCTGCATGTGGGTTGGTGCATCCATGTCGTTGCAATGCCACGGATGCAGAAGTAGGCATCAATTCCCCTGACTGGAGTTTAAAATGGTTCTTAGCCACAATATGTGGGTGCTAGAAATTGAACCAAGTCCTCTGCAAGAAGCAGTCAGCACTTCTTAACCGCTGACCATCTCTCCAGCCCGATATAACCCCTTTCAAATGGGATATTTCCAATATTTATTATTGGATACTATTTGTCATGAATAATAGCCCATAGTCACACCTTTTTTCAGTTTTTAAACTGAATTGAATGTAAGTGATTTGCAAAATTCCACACGCAAAATTCACAGACTCAGTAAGTTTTCACGTATGAATCCAGCTATGGAACTATCAAAGCAATCCAGGAAAGGAATTGCCCTTCACCCTCAAGAGCCACCTCCTCCCCTTCACTCTCCTCCCCATCCTTTCTAGCCCCCTGAAGTCATAGATCTGCCTTCCACCGGTACAGTTCACTTTACTAGTTTTATGCGTGTTATTTAGTTCATATATAAAGTACCGGGTCCCATGACTGCATTCTCATACATAGGCATCATTATATTTCACTCACGTTTGCTCTCCCGTTACCCTTCCTAACCCCCACTTTCTTTCTTACTGATTCTCCATATATTATTTTCTAGTTCCAAGTGTTTTATAAATGGGCACATATAGCGAGAATCCTTTGCATGGGGCATCTTTTCTCTGCATATTACTTTGTTACCCATCCATCCATATCACCCCATGTATTGGGCTTTGTTCCTTTTGTTGGTAAGCAGTGTTCTATTCGATGGATGTGCTATCGTTTGTCTCCCTGACATGGTGGCACAGCCCTGTAATCCCTGCCCTTGGGAGACTGAAGCAGTAAGATTGTGAATTTGAGGCCAGATTGAGCAATATAGCTAGACCCTGTTGAAAATTTTAAAAACCATAATTTATCTATTCATTCACTAGTTGATCAATAATGAAGCTGCTGGGCATGTGTGTGCAGATCTTAAAGACAGGGGCTTTTATTTCTCACAGAGGAATACTTAGAAAGAAAACAATCATATAATAAGTGTATGACTAATTTTTCATTATTTTCAATTTATTTTTTCAGCATCTGAACATCTCATACAATGGTTCCCAACCAAGCCCAGGCTCCTCCATGTCCCACCCACCCCCCTATCAGAACTCATGCATCACAACATCCAAACTAAGCCCTATCCAGTCAAACTCCCAAACCCAGATGTCCTTCTGTGCAAATAGATCCACTGGAGTCCACACAGCACATCTAGAATTCCTAGGCGAGGCATACTCTTCCTCACCCAACAGTACTCAGTCTCCTATAGTTTTCATTCCATCAGTCCCCCACCCATTTCTCTTGCTCTGCTTTGAGACCTTGTCCCACTTGGCATGAGTCCTGCATCTGGTACCTACATTGCTGCAGACTTACATGTGAAAGTTTACATTCAATTGTAAGTCACTGCCTCTCTGCGTTCACGCACCAGCCCCAGCTCTTAGATCTTTCTGCTCCCTCTCCCACAATGATCTCTGAGCTGTTGGTAGGTGAGGTTTAATATAGGGGCCCCATCCACGGGTACACACTCTGGGGGCTCCCATCCTTTGAGATTGACTAGTTATGTCCTTCTGTTTGCATCACACTCTATTGTGTATGGAAGCATTACTGGTGAGAACTGAGGGGTATGCTCATTTTCTCTCTGCCCCTCATTCTGTGTATAGAGGGTCAATTGTAGATGTGTCTCCTAGGAATGGGGATCATTCAGATGTACATGTTCTGTGTCTGACCAGTTGTCGGATTCTGCAGTGACCTCCATCTTTTGCACAGAGTAGCTTTTTTGATGAGTGGGACACGATATGCTTGTCTGTAAATACGAGATTCCATAGTCAGTGTATGGTAAGAAATTTATTTGTCTAAAGCCATGACCCTGATAGCCTATCTAGCCCTGTGCATTTGATTGAGTTTACAGTGGCTCTCATGGGTTCACTCTCATTGAGAGGGTTCCAAGCCCAATTAGATAGCTGTTGAGCTCCCCCAGACAACAGTGCCTCTACTGCACCAATAGAGGCAGTTTGCTGGGCAGTTCATCATGGTTGTTAGAGTTTGGCATTGGACAGTACCATTGACTGACCGTCTCTTATAGCAGTGTGCACATGTCTAGCATTATGAGTGCTTAACTTCAGATAGAAAAGTTGCAGGTCAGTTCCTGTTCCACTAATCTGTCCCATCCCTCAAGCATGGCCCACTCTGAACAGTGGGACCTCATCCTCTACTTCTGGTAGATAATAAACAGTGTTGGAGACAGCCTGATTTGTTTTGAGAATCACTTGGGGGAAAAAAAGAGAAAAAAGAGAGAATCACTTGGTTTGCTCTCACCAGCCAAAGGGAGGTGTCCTCTGTCTGGAACTGTGTTCCCTGCCACACAGCCACCAGGTTGCACAACCCGTGCACTAATGTTCAGGCAGTGCATGTGAATTTCTCATGGGTCTTGGCAGCGTCACATTACACTCTGGGAATCCTAGCCTCTCAAGCTCTAGTCATCTCTATTCTTCGCTCCTCCCCAGCCCCAGCGCTCCTATCATCATCACCCTCCCTCTCTCCCGACCTCCCCCACCTCCCATCACACCCTCCTTTTTATCTCCCCCTCCTCCCTTCACAACCCAACACCCCCAACCCCCTTACCTCCCGCCTAGTAACACCTGTTCCCTACTGTCCGCCTGTTTCAGGATTTTTCTTTTCCTTTACCTCCGTGCATACTTTCCAAGTTTGTGGCTCCTTGTGTTATATCAGGATATATACTCACATAAGGGAATTTGTGCTACAAACCACAAATGAGGGAGGACATATATCACCTTGTTTTCCATCTTTGTGTTACTTCACTCTAGTTCCATCCATTTACCTGAGAATTTCATAATTTCATCTTTTCTTACTGCTAAGTAGGACTCCGTTGTGTAGATGTACCACGTTTTCATTATCCATTCATCAGTTGTGGGACGTTTTTGTTGTTTCCATTTCTTCACTATTGTGAAGAGAGCAGCAACAAACATGGATGTACAGGTATCTTTAGAGTATGACGAGTCCTTTGGGTGTATGCCAAGGAATGGTATAACTGGGTCATATGATAGGTTCATTTTTAGTCTTTGAAGAGTTCCCCACACTGCCTTCCATAGTGGCTGCACTAGTCTGCATTCCCACCAACAGTGAATGAGTGCTCCTGTTTCTCCACACTTTCGCCAGCATCTTGTGTCCTTCATTTTCATGATCTTAGCCAGTCTGATTGGGGTAAGATAGAACCATAAAGTGGTTTTTATCTGCATTTCTCAACTAGTTTTTAAAAAAATAAAGAGCCAAACTATTTCAATTCCAGCATCTGAACATCCTCACCAAAACATATTGTGGTCTGTCTTTTTCATTTAATATGAAATAATAGATGTGGATTGGAATCCTATTGTGGTTCTAATTGCAGTTCTCTGATGATACTATTCATATTTTATGCTCTATTTGCCAAAATTATATTCTTTGGTGAGATATCTCTTCAACACTTCTGACCATTATCAGCGGGGGTTATTTGTAAAATAATTACTAAGATCTTCAGATTCTAGATCAGATATCTAATTTCCAAATAAATTCTTCTCTGTGGCTCAGCTTTTAGTCTATTTCTTCCTTTAAAACAGCATATTTCAAAAATTCAGAAGGCATTTTTAAGTTTGAGTTCATTTTAGATATGATTTATTTTATCTGTATGAGTGTTTTGCCTACCTATGTATGCATGCACTGTGTGCACGCAGTTCCCACAGAAGCCAGAAGAGGACGTGGAATTCCAGTTACAGATGGCTGTGAGCATCCACGTGCTCTGTAAGAACGGTAAGTAGGGCTGGAAAGATGGCTCAGTGGTTAAGAGCGCCGACTGCTCTTGCAGAGGACCCACCCGGGTTCAATTCCCAGCACCCATATGGTGGCTAAGAACCATCTTTAACTCCAGTTCCAGGGGAATCGATGCCCTCTTCTGACCTCCACAGCATTGCATGACACAGGTGCACTGACCTACATGCAGACAGTACATTCATACACATAAAAAAATAAATAAATAAATAAATAAATAAATAAACATTTTTTAAAAAGAATGGCAAGTAAAATTGTGTGTAACTGCCAAACCATCTCTCAAACCCAAGAGCAAATTTCTTTTATGTGTTTCTGCATGTGGGTGTAGGTGCATGTACATAGCAGTACATGTGTATTTGGAGACTGATGCTGACTATTCTTCTCTATCACTTTCCAACTTGTTTTTTGAGACAGTCCCTCTCATTGAACCTGGAGCTCAGCAGTCAGCTAGCCTGGCTGGCTGCTGAGTTCCAAAGATCCTCCATCTCTGCATCCTCCTGGGACTGTGGACACCTGCCACTCGCCTGGCTGTGTGTGTACTGGTCATCTGAACGCCAGTGCTCCCGCTTATACAGCAACTTTGTCTACGAAGCCACCTCCCCATTCTCCAGAAAAGTTCTTAAGCCCACGTCATTTTTTTGGATCATATTACTGTGCCATATCTAAGATGGCATTTTCCAGTCCAAGGTCACAAAAATGGTATTGTTTTTCTTTGATAACTCATATTGTTTTCTAACTTATATTTTCTTCTGCAACCCATGTTTTTTTTTCTGTACAAGAGGTAAATAGAACTTTTTGTTCCACTAACATTTGTTGAAAATATTATATTTTCCCCACCAAACTAAAGATCAATTGAATATATAGGTATGGTCTATTCCCAGGCTCTCTATTCTTGTTTACACACACACACACACACACACACACACACACACACGCGCGCGCGCGCGCGCGCGTGCGAGTATTGTTTTAATTATAGAGTTTTATATATCTTAAATTCCAGTAATAAGTTCTTCAAGTCTGTCCTTTGTTAAAATTGCTTTACCAATATAAGTCCTTTGCATGGCTCTATTAAATTAAGAATCACTTATTAATTTCCATTAAAAAAGAGGCCGACTACTAGGATGTAAATGCTACTGCTTTGAATCTCAAGTTAAATTGGGGAAAAAATAACATCTTAACAACACTGAATCTTCTGATCTGATGTCATGGAATTATCTCCATTTTGTTTCTGCAAGGTTTCATGGTTTTCAGCACAGTTTTATTTTTGTCAGATGTACTTTTTTTTTTTTTTTTTTTTTTTGAGTTTTTTATTCTCTTTTCTTAGTTCCCATGATTTTGCTCTTTAAAGTCCATATTCACAATTGAACCTCTTAGTGATCTGTGTCCTGGGTCATCCCCAGGGGTATCCCACTGTATGAATCTCCCACAGGCTTGGTAGAGCTTGGTGTGGGAATTATCCTGTGATCTTTCCCCCATGTTGTCTCTCTTCTTTGTTGGATCCCTGGCATGTGGGTTTCTCCTTTATGGCCTGTATTCCAATGTGAAAACCAAATACCTCTTCACTGTATTGAAGGTTTGCTTTGCTTGGCTCCTTCATATGCCTTCATTGTATTGTTTGATTGATTTGTATTTCTCCCTTTCTCCCCTTGTTAATTTGGAGTGTTGATTTCTCTATAAGTTTTAGGATTTCTATTAGAAGTCTTAACTCACTATTCCCTTTCCTGTTGCTAGAGAGGTTCCTCTACAAAGAATCACCTTGGACTCTCACTGGTGCTTCAGGTGGTCTTGGAAAAATCCCCTGATGATGCTGGCAGGTTTAGGTTATGTATTAGTAATAAGCAGTCCTGTCCCAAGGCCCCACAAGTCTGGCACCTCTTAAGTCTCTATGATTTGGGCATAAGCTTTGTTTTCTTTTTGTGTTGAAATATAGACCTTTCTGTTGCATGGGGGGACTGACTGTCATGTGATGAAGAGTCAAGAGATGCATTAGCATTCTTTCTTCCTCCTGTTCCAACATACTCTGTGAAAATTAGGTGCAAAGTTTCCATTGTAGATTTGTCATTAAAGGTTGAACAACTCACAATGTCTCTATGTGTAAACTCGTGGAACTCTATAATTATCTCTGTCTGTTGGGCAAAAGAAAGAACTTCTTTGATGAAGTAGTTGACTGGTATACACCACAGACTCCTCTATAAATGTAAGGATCCATATTAAGCACATAAGAAGTGACATTTGTCTAAGGATGTGAAAGCCTTGGGGTTTTCTTTAAAATCTATAACCTCTAGGTTTTCAAACTTAAGATAGACGTATAAGTTTTTCTGGAAGTAGTATCCCAGTATGCAAATCCTGGAAATCACCAAAGCTCCACCAACGTAAGAGAATTGACAGCCCAAACAGACCCAATTAGTAAACAGAGAAGAAATTGGAGATGTAATAAGCAGCCTCCCACCAAAAAATGCCCAGGCCCGGTCGGTTTCACTGCAGAATTCTAAAAAATATTTCGAAAAGACATACAAATCCATTACTACTTATTGTTTAGAAGGATACAACGGGAGGGACTTCTCCACAAGGAATCCCTTCTATGAGGCCAGCATTACGCTACTACTAAAACAAGGGAAAGATACAACAAAAAGGAGACTATAGACCCATCTCCCTAAAATGAACACAGATGCCACAAAATTCTAAAATCAGGATTCTGGCAAACGGCATACAGACTCACATCAAAGAAAATCATCCACCACGACCAAGTTGGATTCATAACCAGAAATGCAGGGATGGTAAAATATACGAAAATCAATAAACAATCATCAAACACCCATATACAGGCTCGAAGGACAAAAAACCACACCATCAACTCAATTGATCGCGGAGAGAAGCCCTTTGACAAAATCCAGCATCCTTTCATGTTTAAAAGTCCTGGAGGGATTGGCGCCTAGAGGGATCATTCGTCAATGTAATCAAAGAGGCCATAATACAGGAACACCCCAGTTCACAGCTAATATCATCCTAATGGGGGAAATGAGACAGAAGCATTCCCCTTGGAGGTAGGAACGTCCGGCAAAGGCTGCCCCCTGTCACCACTCCCTCTTCAATATAGTGCCTGGAACTCTTGCAAAGGGAATAACGGCAAGAAAAAGGAAAATTAAGGAGTTCTAATGTGGAAAGAGGAAATCAAAGTACTCCCTTTTTTGCGCGCTGATGATATGATTGCATACCTAAGGGATGCTAAAAACTTACTAGAAAACTCCTAGAAAATGATTAAGAGCTTTTGGTAACGTGGCAGGATACAAACTAAATCTAGGAAAAAGATCAGTAGCCTTTCTTTACCACCAACAACAAGCAACTAAAAAAGTATAAAAGGAGACCTTCCCCTACACAATAGCCTCAAAAACATTAAGGTATCTAGGAACAATCCTAACCCAAAGACACCAAGGATCTCTACAACAATTTTAAATCCCTGAAAAAAGGAATTGAGGGAAGACAGAGAATGGAATGGACAAACCTCCCATGCTCATGGATTGGGAAAAATAAATATAGTAAAATGCCATTCCTTAACCACAAACTAGTGGTACAGATTTAAATGCAATCCCCAAAATCAAAATCCCCAAAGAGTTTCTCTCACAGGCTTGGAAAAAAGAATCCTCAATTTCATTTGGAAAAACAAAAAGACCCCGAATGCCAAAGCAATCCTGAGTAAAAGAGCAATACAGGGGGGATCGAGCTATACCAGACATCAAAACTATACTACAGGGGCTATAGTCATAAAAAACCAAGCCTTGGTACTGGCAGTACAAAAACAGACAGTGGACCAATGGTAATAAAACTGAAGATACCAAAACCTGAAGGCTATACATTTTCAGCCGTCTTATATTTGACAAAGGGGGCCAAAGAATACAGCAATGGAGGAAAGACAGCATCTTCAGGCAAGTGGTGTTGGCAAAACTGGATCAACCAACTTGTAGAAGAATGAAAATTAAACCCCCACCTCTCACCTTGTACAAGGTCAACTCCAGATGGACAAAAGAACTCAACGTGAAACCACAAACTCTTTGGAGGTTTGAAGAGAGAACCTCTGGCAGCGAGACTACAAGACCATAGGTGTAGGAAAAGACTTCCCCAATCAGACAGCAGCTGCACAAGAAAATAAGAAGTCGACAATTGACCAAATGGGACCTCAGTAAACAAAAGCTGTCTGTTAACATCAAGGAAACAATAGCAGGAAAGTGAGGAGAAGACCCCAAGAGTTGGGAGGAAACCTTCACAGCAGATAACATCCGACAAAGCATTATTTCCAGAGTATACAAGCTTACTCAAAAAACAAAGAAAGAAAAGAAACAAATCGAATCCTCAAAAAGGATGGAGGCAAAGATCATGAATAGAGAACTGTAGTTCACGTAGAGAGGAATTAGAGATGGGCTGAGTAACATCTTAAGAACTGTTCAACAACATCTCTGGTGTATTAAGGAAAATGCAATTAAAACCACTTTGAGAATATCAACTTACTCCAATAAGACTGGCTAGGAATAAGAAAACAAATGTTTACCTAAAGATGCTGGAGCGGTTGCGGGGGAAAGGGAAACACATCACTCCATTGCTGGTGGGAATGTAAAACTAGTAACAGCCACTATGGAAACAGTGTGGAGACCCCTATAAAGACTCAAAATGAGCTTACCATTTGACCAGTCATACACTCCTGCGGTATATACACCCAAGACACATCCTACTGCAAAGATGCACACTGCACAGCTATGTTATTGCAGCTTTTCACGTAATAGCAAAAAGCTGGAACAGCCCAGGTGCCCCACAACTGACAAGTGTGGGATTAGAGAAAATGGGGTACATGTATACAATGGAGTTCTATGCAGCAGTAAGGGAAAATGACATCATGAACTTTAGCAGAGTAATGAATGGATGGAGCTGGAAGACATTATGTTAAAGTGAAGTAACACAGTCCAGAAAAACAAACGACAAAATGGTGTCCCCTCCATTATGGAAGTGCTAGTAGCCAAACCCAGTTTTAAATATTTCTCATGGAGAGGATGCATAGTAAAAGAACGAGAACAGAAAGACTGCATCAGAAATGGACTGAATGGTGATTGGGAAGGGGGGATGGGTGGGAGAGGGACACAGGAAAATGTATAGTTCAAATCAAAGGCATATTTAATTGACGTAAGCTCAGCAAGTACTGGCCCAGTTTTGCCTAGATGCTGTCTACAGGATACATGGTGGTTTTTTAGGGAACTTTAGTAAAAGTAAATATGTTGTATATTAAACAAAATTGGTTTACACGCTCTGATGAAAACAGTAATGCACCTGAGTTAAATTGGAAATATAATTTGCTGTTGTCCACATTTGTTTTACACAGTAAATTACTAGAGCAATACCTTTGGGATAGGCACATACAAATATTCTCTAAAATATTTCTGCTGTTGTACAGTATTACGTTGTAGCATTCTCTTTAAGATGATTTAAAGCAAAAAATTAAGTTTGCTTCCCCAGAGTTAAATCATTTATAAGTCACCCAGACAAGCAGCATGGGTGAGATTTGATGAAATCTGTGCCTTGAATCCAACATATAGGTGTGTATAATAGAACTGCTTTTATGAGACTCATTGGTCAAAAAAAAAAAAAAAAAAAAAAAGGGGGGGGGCGGTATAGACAGACATGAAACCTTCTAGGCAAAAACCTTGCAATTCAAGCTTAATCTTAAAACTAAACTATGGGAAATGAGATTTGTTTGTTCCAACGGGACAAAAATGTTCACCGCAAAACTTAACGGCTGAGAAATGAAAGATATGGCTTTGCATTGAGTAAGGATGTACCAAAAAAGTGGCAACTGAAAGGTTCACCCGTCTGAACACTGAAAGGAAGAAAAAGGCTCAGTTTGACCATAAGAAAATCGAACCCTTCTCGTGGATTCCTACATGTATAACAAACTATCTATAAATGAAGGTCCGTAAGAAATTATACCTTCTAGGGTGTCAACAAAAGGTTTTGGATATGACTTTCCACTTGCTCCCCCCGCCCCCGCATCTAGAACAATGAGGAATATGACGATGATGATGTCATTTCCCAACTGTAAATTGGAGCACAATACTATTATAGAGGTAATCTCTTCTATAAAACCGGTAAAACTGCCTGTTCTTTAATTGAACTAATGAGACTAAAAAGAACTGTGAAAAGGAATTACTACTCTGTCAACGTAAACCAAATATAATACTAAAGTCCTTGGGCTTATGCACTTAGGCAAAGTATATTAATAGCAGGAGCTCTGACATCATTTCAATGGGATTGTGTCTCAACCCAGGGGGATGTTGGCCAGGGGATCCAGGCCCCACAAAAGGTAAAGAATCCTTGCCTCTAAGTTGCGGATACACCTGCAGGAGGAGAGGCGATAAGACCCCTGCTGCCGAAGACCTGACGTTAACTGATGGGAGGGATTGTATTGGAGACCGGCACATGCAAGGGTCACCAGATGGCACTTCTGAGAATGCCAGAAGAAGTGTTACCAAAAGGCACACTAAACCAATAAAGGCAAATACGGGTCCTCGCCTGAGTCACAGCCAAGCTCCACAGCATCAGCCCAGCTAACACTGTTCACCTGCCTGGAAATAGCTGTGCAGCAGAGGCAGCCATGTGCCCTGTATATTTCCCCAAACTCTAATTGGCTGTTGGCTCTCTCTCTTGGAAGAATAACCCATGGCTGATGCCACAAGCTTTTTTTTTTTTTTTTCTACAGGTTAGGAGATGTCAAGTATAAGCCACAGTAAGTCCCTGTTATATTTATCAGGGGGTAAAAAATATAATTCAATGAATTTAACAATATCATCCAAACATATGTGTCTATGCCGAAGTAACCTACCATAACTATTAAGTCTGATTAAAATATACTATATATCCTAATTGCTATTGGCTTCCATTAGTAGGATCGAGAAAGGTTACTCGTAACCCTGAAACAATACTGTGCCAGCCCATGAAAGGAAACAGAGCCAGAATTTTTGACCAGAGTCCAAGACAAACAGCTCCAGAGAGAGAGACAGTTTTACTTCTCATCACACCTAGTGCCCCTTTTCTAAGCCTAGGGAAACAATCTGCGGAAGAAAGGGGGCGTGGTAGAATGTAAAGGCTGGCGATTGGGGCGTGAATCGGTGAAAACTACAAGACGATGTAGTTGGACACTCACATTTGAAATCAACTGTGATTCTGGCCAAGCCTTCAACCTCACTGAATGGTGGCAACTGTGGGGGTTTGGTGCACCAACAGTCCTAAATAGATTGGTTTTGCAACGAAGGAATTGCTATACTCATTTAGGGATTAATCACTTATAAGTAAAAAAATGAAAAAAAATGAAACCGAAAGATGCAGGACAGTTCATGGACAGAATACATGATCTGGGAGCTGAAGGGTGGGGGTGGGGGGGAAGGGGAAAGGGAAAATTGCCTGAACTGAATTGGAAAATGAATGTATGAAATCACCAAAAACCAATTCAAAAAATAAAATTAAAAAAAAAAAAAATCTATAAACCTCTCCATTCATGTGTATTTCTCCATGTCTGGCACTGTTTCATGCTGTATAACCTTCAGCTATACACATGGACTCCCATAGAGATATTGTATTTTATAAAAAGTTTCAAGATAGTTTTTTTATATTATATCCAAAATAGTGCTCTATATATACACCTTTCCATTGTAAAAATAAATCAAAAAATTAGAAATTCCTGAAAAATGAGAACTATAGCGCGGCAAGAATGTCCTTAAATGACATTTAAAGTTTCACATTTTACCAGTAAAGTTGCAATGCAGGTAAAAAGTCATATAACTGTTACTTCTTTTTCTTTTTTTTTGAATTTGAACTAACATATCCCCCCGCCCTCTCCAATCTATATATGGTTATATATACAGCATGTGGTGAGTTAAGTGGTAATGTGGTTAATCATATGATGTCTCTCATTATATTATATTACATAATTGTAAATACGCACAGTTGCTTTCCAGATCAATGGAATATTAAATAAATAAAGTTGCTCAGTTTGCCTACCAATGGGGATTTGGTATTAGCATACACAAAAGAGGGAAACCATTCACGCTTTAATTTTTCTGGGACTGGTGTTACTTCACTTAAGTATAATTGCTTCGAGTTCAATCCATTTACCAGCAAAGTTCTTGATGTCATCCTTTCTTTACTGTGCACAGACTCCATTGTGTAGATGTCCACATTTTTGCAATATCACATCAGTACAGTAAAGATTGAGGGGCCTTTGGGTTGATTCCAGGTCTTTGTGCTATTGAGTGAAGAGAGCTGCAATAACATTTTAATTAATGCATTACCTATTACTCTGAAGTTTCAACACAAGCTAAGCAATTATTTATCTCTCTCTCTCTTCACTCTCCTCTCCTTCCCTCTCAACTTTCTCTCCTCTCATCGGTCCCTCTTTTCTTCACCACCCATCCGAGTAGACCTTCTTCCTCCTCCCTCGCCCCAGTTAAAGTACTTCTCCCATTGTCCCCCCATTTCCCCTTGATAATAACTGTGTCCTATGGATCAGGGGAGTAAAGGGAAACAATGGGTACGAGAGAGAACTGTGGGAGACCTTTGTTACCAAAAGGGGGAAGCAGTAAAATCGAGGCATTTAAATGAAAAGAGGAAATATTTTAAGACATTCTCTGAAAGTTTTCAGGTCAAGGGCATGGACAATGCTCATTACTAAATTCTAAGTTTCTCCTAAAATGCCAAAGTTTCAAGTATTTATTTAACATTAACTGAATGAACAAGATTAGAAAGATTTTTACAAGTTTTAAAAATGTAACTATCTTTATGATTCAGTAATCTCTTCTTAAATGTCTGTACGAAACAAATGAAAGAAGAGTTAAGGAAAATTCGGGCATATGAAGTGGTTCAATCAATAGCCGTCAAAATCGAAACCGAACTGGGTGTGGTTTTCCTGTCAGTTGTGTCTCATGAAAAATTGCATGCTGCAATCATTTCATGTATTTTGCACATTATTCATAATAAAAGTTTTATGGGTTAAAAAATGTTTTTATATCTATTTTTATTAAGAGAAAATTAAGTAATAAAAAATGACATATTAAATATCTTCTACCTAATACCTTGATTTGGTATTGGTCAATTGTGTGACATTCTTTATGCCCTAAGACAGTGTAAGTAAAAAATTATTGGAAATTTATTTCCAGAGTATACCCCAAATCAAATGGTGGCAAAAAACCACTTGGCAAATATTATTTCTAAAAAGTCAGTTAAAGCTGCAACATAAAGGCACATCAAAAAACCTGAATACATAATAATATGAGATATTGGAGCTAATTATTTGTATTTGAAAAATGAGTACTCATTAAATCATATTCATGACACAGCAGTGTGCTTTGCTTTGATGATATGCTTAGCTGCTTAATTCAGGTAAAGACAGTGATTCCTTATCTAGGAGATGATTATCTAACTCAGATTCCTATTTCTTTTTTTTGAATTTTTCCAGCCTAATTAATCTTTGACAATGCCCTGATGCTCAAAATTATACCTTCATCAGTAAATATAGTACCTTTATACTAAAAGATAGTATTGATCTGTCAGATTTTGAAAGCAAGGAACAATCCAATGATATAAAGAAATATCGATTGGAAAAAGAAAACTAGAGAGATTGCCACGTATAAGTGAATTAAAAGGGAGATTAATCAGGTATATTATTTAACAAGTCACAGTAAACTAAGAATTGGGCAAAAACTTGGGTGAGAACCTGGTGACCCACTACAGGAAATTGCTTTCAAGAATCCTAACAAGGCAATGAATGTTCTCATCTCATTTGTGGATTGTAGCACCAATCATATATGAGGATATATGAGTATGTATACCGAAATAAACCAAAAAAGGGCAGAAATTGGAAAGGTAGAGGAAAAAAATCTGAAACAGGGGACAATAAGGAACAGATTTTACTAGGGGGGGGGGTCTTGGAGGTGTGGTCTGTTGGGTTGGGTTGAGAGGGGAAGGAGGGGGAATAAACAGGGGGTAGAATGGAGGTGGGGAGTCAGAAGAGGGGGAAAGTGGAGATGTTGGGGATGCTGGAGTTGTGGGGGGAGGAGAAGGGTGGCTAAAAAGGGAGAAGAAAAAAAGAGATAGATTGCAACTTGAGTAGGCTAGGAAACCCAGATGTGTAATGTGAATTGCCCAGATCTGCATGAGAAATTCACATGCATTGTCTGAACTAGTGGATGTGTGCAATCTGGTGGCTGTTGGCAGGGAACCACAACTCAGTGCAGAAGATCAAGAGGATAGGGCATGCTCCTTGAATGATTGGTGAGAGTGACCCAATGAACTCTCAAATAACAATAGCAAGGTATCTACAAAAGCTCTGGTATTAGCTATTCAGAATAAAAATAAGGCCCTACTGTTATAACAGTACATTGCTTCATAAGGGATAAACATAGATTAATGGAACCATGACGTGAACCCTAGAACCTTTTGTTCTGAAGTTAACTGCTCAATATAAATGTTAGATTAAATGTGTAGCACATTCTACTTTAGAGATAAAATCAAATCAATGGTAAAAGTCGCACTAACACTAACAACCAACTGATAAGCTGCCACAGCCAAACTGAACCTCTATTAGTGCGTGGAGGCACTGTTGTCTGGGGCATGGCTGACAGCTATCTAATTGGACTTGGAGCCTTAAACTCATATGGGAGCAAACCCCATGAAGACGCAACTGTTAAGTTCAGCCAAATACACCAGGGCTGAGAGGATATAGAGCATAAAAGTAAACCCTATTGGGGTCATATCTCTAGAAAGATGAAGATTCTTACCATACACTAACTCATAGAATCTTTTTTTTTTTTTTGTTTTATTTTTTTTTTTTTTTTTTTTTTTTTTTTTTTTTTTTTTTTTTTTTTTTTTTTTTTTTTTTTTTTTTTTTTTATTGTTTGGTCTTTNTGTTTTTTGTTTTTGGTCTGTTCAAGACCATTGGGGTCTTGCCTTGTTAGCCCCTCTATGCTTTTCCTTGGTATTTGTCTCATCTCTGTATGAGCCAGGCTGGCTTTGTTTTGAACGCTAACAAAGCCACTTCTGTCTCTCTTGCCCTCTCGTAGATGTGGCTTGGTGTTGGACAAGGTTGATGTGTGCGCCTTCGGCTATTCTGGCGCCGCGTCCAAGGAATGTTATTTCTGATCTAAGTATTACATAGTTTTGATGCTGTTCTAAGTGGTATTGTTTTTTACTTCATTTCAGTTTCTGGTTGTTGCTAGCATGGAGAACTAAACTGAACTTTATGCTTTTAACAGATGGTTTGTTATCCTTAGGTTTTATCTACGGTCCTTAGCTTTCTAATTGTAGAATGCCTTATGGGGATTGGGGTTCTTGCGTTAGACTTTTTGACTTCTATCTGGGTGTAATATAAGGCTGGTTTTCATACTCGTTCTGCTATTCTGCAGTCTGAAGTGTTCTATGTGTATTTTTGTATTTTTCTATCTCTATGGTGTGCTTTTTGTTGGGTTTGTTGTCCTTGTTTGCTCTGTCTGTGTTTGGAATTATATTCCTAATATGGTAGGTTGTCTTGCCTTTATGCATTGCCAATGTATGTATTAGGTAATTATGTTCCTTCTGGCTTGAGGACCTTAGAAGAGTTATATCATTTTCAACTTGTCTATAATTGGTATAGTGTTTGCTGCAAGGGCTTCTTCATGTAGGCTATAATGAGGTTTGTATGTAGAATTCGCAAAGGTCTTATTCCTGATTTTATTTTATATCAGAATATGTTGGTGTTGGAGATTTTTTTGCTATGTGCTTTTTCCTATATTGTTATCTTTTTATTCATAGTAATCACTGAGTTAGTGTTATCTTGTTAAAGATAAGGTAAATAATGTGGTGATTTATTCGACATGTTGGTTGATTTATTTTGGGTTTTTTTTTTTTTTTTTTTTTTTTTTTTTTTTTTTTTTTTTTTTTTTTTTTTTTTTTTTTTTATTTTCTTATTTCTTTACTTGTCTTTCTTGTTTTATTGGATGCAAAGCATTGTGGTATTTATCGTGCTGTTGCTGGATATTTTTATGTTCCCTCAATGTGGATTACGATTGCATGTTTGGAGCTTTGTTTCTGGATGTTCATGTTAATTGGGACGAGATTTTTTGGGCTTTTTTATGAGTGGCTATTGTTCATCTTTGTTTGAGTATGGTGTTAAGCTCACTTAGGCAATAGTTGGAGGTTCGAGGGTCGAATATTCCACTCCTTCATTTTCAGCTGTTTATGACAAAATGCTCAAGCTGGGTTAATTTTTTATTATTTATATTAATGGGAGGGGCTGTATCGATTGAGTGCTGTTGTAGCGCAAAATCTAGGGTTTGTTAATGTCGTTCTAGATAGATCGAGATTCTAGTGAGTGGAGAGCTTTTCCCTCTATCATGTCACGCTATTTATGAAGATAAGCATCAATGTGTGGAAATGCAGGAGAGGAAGAGGACAGTCACATGGGGAGACAAGAAGCAAGAGGGGCTCCAGGGGTGAAGATATAGCTCTCTCAGGGTGTGTTTTCAATGTTTTGTTCTATTTTATATTTTTCGTATTGGTGTCATCTATGTTGTGGTAATATTGCGCATGTTTTTCATGATAATTTTATGTTGCACGTGGTGTGTATATTCATGTTTTGTATGTGTGTTTTTCAGGGTGGAGTGCGCATGGTTGGAGATTCAGGAGGGATTCAACTTTCTAGTTCTTGTTGTTTCTAATGGCAGTTTCCAACTTAATTTTTTATTTATATTTTATTTATTTATTTCATTTATTTAATTTTTTTTTTTTTAGGCTGGCCTTGAACTCTATTTAGACAGGGCTGGCCTTGAATTTGTTATTTAGACCAGGCTGCCCACAGTCTCACAGAGTTATGTCTGCCTCTGCCTCCTGAGGTGCTGGGTACGTATATAGGGTCTATGCCTATCACACATGTTTTCAGTGCTTCTTGTCCACCTTGTGTTATTGTTGGAGACCTTTCATATGATATAGAGATACTTGGGTTGATGTTGTACATCTATTTATTCCTTTCGGCTTGGCTCACTGTCTCTCTCCACTCTCCGTATTTCTCCCACTCGCACATCTCAAGTTTTCTTGTCCTCATGTTGTTTTGGATTGTAGTAATATAGAGAGGGTATATTGGTTTAGCGAGTATCATTGGGTTATTATTAGGGGTGGTACATTATAGGTTTTTATTCGTGTTTGTGGTAGTTAGCATAGATGCGACTGTTAGGTGGGCCCCCATAGTGCCATCATTGTGTTTAAGGGGGCTGATCCATTTTCTTGGGAGATTAGATTCATTCTTTTCATGTTGGACGCTCCATCACTGGAGAAAAAACTGCATCCTCCCTTTTCATCCATCCACTGGTTGCCCTGTAGTCTTTCATTCTGGGTGGAGTGCGCCTGTGGAGAATTTGGCTTTCGCCCTATTTCACATTGGGCTCTGTCCGAACTGGTGTGTCAATTCTGCAGGTCGGGCTGGTGTTGGGGTATATTTGGACGAACTATATTGTGGGGCGATTTGACTTATTTGGGGGTGCAGGGTTACGTGTCGCGGTAGGTCATTCTAGAAGGTGCATACTATTCCTAGAATGCAGGAGTATTATGAAGCAACACTGATATGTTGTATACTTTCTTACCCATATCAGCACCTCAAATCTCCCTACCTTAGCTCGAGGGAATCATTCATTGCAGAGATGAAGAAAGACTCTAGGAGGAGTTTTATGAAGACTTTTGTGGCATACCTTTTTGTTGAGTTATCAAGAGTCCTCTCACGGGTGGGTTCTGGAGTTTGAAGTCAATGATAGGGTAAGTCTGGTGGTGTCCCTGCGCTCCCCAGCACTGATTTAATTTCGAGTTCTTTGTTACCATCCTATGGCCCAGGGTTTGTTTGTGTTTTGTATGTGTTTTGTTTGTGGCTTTTTGACATAGGTTCTGGAGATCACACTCAGATTCTTGTGCTTGTCGGTTTTGTTAAAGTTCACTGCATTTTTCAATCAGCTGAGGTTGTTTATATTCTCTCAGCCTCCAATACCAAAGAAACCACTCAAGAAACAACTATACCATTGTCCTATAGGAGGATACTACATTTTAGGTGTTTCTGTTGCAATGAGTGATACTCTCCTGATAACCTGAATATATCTCCCTGGGTAGGCCCAATCTTTTAAAGTCCTTGGACGCACTTCTCAACTACAGCCATAGTGACGAGCTTCATAATTATTGTTTATCTTGTTAAACAGGCGGGCTGGCAGTTTTTGGTGTTTACCTGGATTTTGAATGTCATACATTGTTTGGACTCATTAGCCTTTTTTATTTTAGAAGGGTGATGAGGCTCTGGGTCATTCTGAGCTGTCTGTTACAGAAAAGGTCAGCCGAGGCTCTTGTTGTGCTTCTTTCATTGGTAGCGTCAGTCCCTCTGATGCCTCTCGAGGTGTCTCGGGGTGGCATTTAATTGTTGGCTCGTTTTTTCCCATATGTCTTTTCATTTGTTATCCATAGGACGTTCTAGCTGAACGCCTATCAGGGAGGACCCTCCAAGTTTCCTGGGTTCAGGGC
This sequence comes from Rhizomys pruinosus, assembly GCA_009823505.1. Taxonomy (NCBI): domain Eukaryota; kingdom Metazoa; phylum Chordata; class Mammalia; order Rodentia; family Spalacidae; genus Rhizomys; species Rhizomys pruinosus. The sequence continues at coordinate 3,343,435 of VZQC01007945.1, forward strand.
GTCCGACAGGGGTGCAGAGGCTCATCCTTCTTCACAAGAGAGCTTCTGCTCCATCTGTGTTCTTAGTCTGCCTGGGTGTCTCCCCGGAGCCGTCTGGCGGGCTTACGCATTCCGGTGTACCACCCCAGGTCGTGCCTGGATTCTCTCTTGCGTTCCCTATATGTTCTGTCACCTTTGATTACTTGTTCGTTGCCAGCTCATAGCCTTTGTCTGGTGGCCTGTGTGCTCTCAGAGATGCACTGGCAATTTTGGTGTTTTCGCTGAGGATGGTTATCTGGTGCCTATAGGTGGCGCTTGGTCATTTTCGTGGGTGTGGTTTGGGTTCAGTAGGGGAAAGGTTATTATACTAATGGTTAGTTAGGGCCACTGTGATAATGCATATAGGCTGAGTATCCGGGCCCAGGGTATTTGTCTGGATTTCTTTGGGACGAAGACAATACTTGGTTAGATTTGTGGGGTGCTTGTTTGAGAGAGTTTGGTGAGATATTGCGGTAAACGGAAGAGGGATGGGAGTTTTATCTTAATGGACTGGATATTGTAGGGACTCAGAAAGTCGTATAACATGTGAGATGATTTACATTTAATGGTACACATCCCTTAAGGTAATTTCATTATTCTTAGAATTTTCTGCTCTGCATTTTTGAGTATCATCGTTCATCGAGTTCAGGGCGGGTCCAAGGTGTATTGAGTCTTTGCCTCTCATGGGCATCGAGTGGGTCCATTCTATACATGCAATCGAGCAGCTTTTGCGAGATTTATCTGGGGTGAGATCAATCTCTGATTTGCGAGAATTTATTTGGATGAAGGGATGCTGCAATATCCCAGTGGGGCCAGTCCAACGAATAACAGGGAGTGGTAATCTACGTGAAAGTGAACAAGATGATTCTTCCATGTAAAGGTGAAGAGGATCTCACGCTAATTATTTGAAACTCAGTTGGAAGGTTGCGTCCGTAGGTTTCGCTGACTTAACTCCATAGCGTGGTTTGTATTATATTCTACAGTTGGATGTATAATAGATTCCCAGGATGGCGAGGCCCATGCACAGAGCCACCTTGCACTTGTCTACAAGGTTGAGAACATTAAATGAGCTCTTTGACACCGAGTCTGAAAGCCTTTAATTAGAAATGAACAAGATCTTGGCTGGTTAAGTTGGTTCTCAGTCAAGTGTAAGAAGCACGGGACTGCTCTTTTTTGCAGAAGGTTTATCCCGAGGTTAATTTCCCTACACCGTTTCCAGGCATGGTTGCAGCATAAGCAATCCCTATTCCTATTCTCCATGTGCCAAGGGGATCTGAGGCCACCTTCTAACCATGGGCATTGCACAATACAACACCAATGCACTTACACACATGAAGAAAAACACTCATACACAAAAAAAAAAAAAAAAAAAAAAATGATAAATTAATTTTTTTTTATATTTTGAAAGCAAGGAACAATCCAATGATATAAAGATATCATTAAAAAAAAACTAGAGAGATTGCCACTAATAAGTGATTAAAAGGAGTTAATCAGGTATATTTAACAAAGCACATAAACTAAGAATTGCCAAAAACTTGGGTGAGAACCTGTGACCCACTAAGGAAATTGCTTCAAGAATCTAACCAGGCAATGTATGTTCTCTCTCATTTGTGGATTGTAGCACCAATCATATATGAGGATATATGAGTATGTATCCCGAAATAACACCAAAAGGCAAGAAATTGGAAAGGTAGAGGAAAAGAAAAATCCTGAAACAGGGGGACAATAAGGAACAGATTTTACTAGGGGGGGGTCTGGAGTGTGGTCTGTTGGGTTGGGTTGAGAGGGGAGGAGGGGGAAATAAACAGGGGGTAGAATGGAGGTGGGGAAGTCATAAGAGGGGGAAAGTGGAGATGTTGGGGATGCTGGAGTTGTGGGGGGAGGAGAAGGGTGGTAAGGGAAGAAGAAAAAAAGAGATGATTGCAACTTGAGAGGCTAGGAAACCCAGAGTGTAATGTGATGCCCCCAGATCTGCATGAGAAATTCACATGCATTGTCTGAATGTGGATTGTGCAACCTGGTGGCTGTGTGGCAGGGAACACAGTGCAAGGAAGGGGATGCCTCCCTTTGAATGATTGGTGAGAGTGACCCAAGTGACTCTCAAAACAAATCAAGGTATCTACAAAGCTCTGGATTAGCTATCAGAATAGAAAATAAGGCCCTACTGTTATAACAGTACATGCTTCAAGGGATAAAACATAGATTAATGGAACATGAACTGACCTAGAACCTTTTGTATCTGAAGTTAACTGCTCATAATGTTAGATAATGTGTACATTGCTACTAGAGAAAATCAATCAATGGTACAAACAGTGCCTAACACTAACACCATGATAAGCTGCCCAGCAAACTACCTCTATTGGTGCAGTGGAGACACTGTTGTCTGGGGCATGGCTGACAGCTATCTAATTGGACTTGGAGCCTTCTCAATGGGAGCAAACCCATGAGACGCACTGTAAGTTCAGCCAAATACACAGGGCTGGAGAGGAGATAGAGCATAAAGTAAAGCCTATTGGGGTCATATCTCTAGAAAGATGAAGATTCTTACCATACACTAACTATAGAATCTTTTTTTTAAGCCTACAGCAACTGGTATTCCCAGGTGGTTTCCCATCCAAGTACTAATCAGGCCTGACCCTGCTTAGCTTCTGAGATCAGACGAGATCAGGCGCGTTCAGGGTGGTATGGCCGTAGACTATAGACTCTTATATTTAGAGACTAGCATATGTCAATATGCCACTCCTCAAAAAAGCTACTCTTTGCAAAAGATGGATGCCACTCCAGAATCCAACAACAGGCCAGACACAGGACATATATATTTGAAACATCCTTATTCCTAGTAGATACATCTACAATTGGATCTCAACACACAGAATGTGGGGCAGAGAGAAAAACAAGTTCACCCCTCAATTCTCACCAGTAAAGCTTCCTTACACAATAGAGTACAATGTATACAGAAGGCCACAACTAGTCAAGCATCAAAGAATGGGAACCCCCAGAATGTTTATCCCTGAATGGGGTCCCGATATTGAATCTCATCGACCCATGGCTCAGGGATCATTGTGGAAGAGGGGGCAGAAAGAGTGTAAGAGCCAGGGCTGGTGCATGAATGTAAAGAAGCAGTGACATATAATCAACTGTAAGCTTTCACAGGTAAACTGTGGCCATGTAGGTGTCAGGCTTGGGACCCATACCAACCGGCACAGAGTCTCAAAGTGGAGTAAGAGAAATGTGTGGAGAGTGACCCTGGACTGAGAACTACAAGAGCCTGAATACTGCTGGGTGAGGAAGAGTATGCTTTACTTAGGATTTCTAGATATGCTGATTTGATCCCAGCATATCTATTTGCACAGACGGGCATCTGGGTTTGGGAATGTGACTGGATAGGGCTTAGCATAGATATTGTAGTGCATGAGTTCAAATTGGGGGTTGGGGCATGGGGAAGACTGGGTTTGATTGGGAACCATTGTATGAGTTGTACAAATAATTAAAAAATTAAGAAGCAGAAGCAACAGCAAGCTTTGAATTATTCTGAAACTCAGCAGGTTGGCAGAGGTTGACAGCAGATTTGGGGTATTACCTGTAATATATAGAACTGATTAAGCAGTGTATCTGGGTTCAAATGTGTTTGTTCTTGAAGTGAGGGCAACTGAAATCATCAAGTCAGCAAAGTCTGAACTTTCATACTTCAGTTCCCATAACTCTGACTGCTCATGTGATATGTCCAACATTATATGAGGCCCCAGATACAACAGGGAAAAGGGCATTTCTACCTTCAGATCTTTTGAAGGAAACAGATCTGTTGGAATAAACATATGTATGTAACCATCAATGCATGAACTATGATACTATGAAAACAGGGTTAAGAATACAAAGGAGGGAATGTTTCATTTGCTGCAGACATCAGACATGATGGTATCCAGCTATTTAGATCTGTTCCCTTAGTCTTTCAGCAGCCTCTACTCTGTGTCTGTCTTTGTATTAGGCCTCCAGCTTGCATTGTCATCAAAGGCAAATAAGTCAAGCTAAGGAAGAAAACTATTGCATGATGTCACTGAGATGTGAAATCTAAAATGTGTTGAATACACTGAGGCGTAGAATAAATTAGTGGCTATTAGGTGAAGCAAAGGGGAGCTAAGAATATATAAATAAGAGATACCAAGTTGCAGCTAACTTGAGAGTTGCTACTAACATTGAACTAAGGTCAAATGTTTTTTTTTTTTTTTTCTGGGAGAATAGATGCTAGGTGTTCTTTGAGTGTCTGTGTGTATGCATGTGTGTATTCCTAGATGGGGGGTAGTATACATACATGACTGTTCTCATTCATATGGAGGCTGGAGAACTATCTAAGAGGTCATTCCTCAATCACTATCCATTTTTCTTTCCTCTTACCTCCCTTTCTTCCTCTCTTTCCTTTTACTTCTATTTATCTGACAATATTTCTCACTGACTTAGAATTCAACAAGTAGGGCAGCCATACAGTAAATAAGTATTAACAGTCAACACAATTCCAAAACCAGTCACTGGGACCATGAAACAACTGAATGTCTTCTACCATGGTGTTCACCAGGAAAGGAGATTGTAGCACATGTGCAACACACATGGAAGTGGCAAAGGGCTTCAGTGCATCGTCATCAGAGACAATTTACAAGAGATGGCCTGTGCCCAGAGGGGGGCCCAGTGGCTATCTGTATGGGGCCTCAATCAGAAGGGCACTTCTCCAATGCAGGAGACTCACAGGTCAATTATTCGACTATTTCTACAAATGGTTAAATATTAGGCCTGCTGACAAATATCTTCTAATGCAAGGGACCTATCTTCCTTTGGGAGCCAACATGCAAAATTCAATGTTTTATCATAAGAGAAGAGAGAGACTTCTGTGGCTTGACTAGACATCCTTTCTAATATGCAATGCTCTTATCAGTAATGTGAAGAAATTGGTCCATTTGGTTTTAAGAATTTTTAGATTTTTTTGAAACAATTATTAAAGCAGAATTATTATTATTATTATTATTATTATTATTTGAAAATTGAATGGAGTTAAGTATTTGGGGCTTGTTATAGTGTTTCATGTTATACTTATATATCTTTTTCACTTTCAATGATTCTTAATAGATATAACAGTCAATTGTCTATAATTTCTTTGCCCATCTGTGTTCTATGATACACTTGTTAATCATTTAGAAACTGATTATAGGGAAACTGGCCACTTTCCTATATTTTTAAAGGTCTTAGATCATGTAAATCTACTTGGTGGCATGGTGCTGACTTTGTGCTATCCACAAAATTAATAGTTTACATCATAAGTTATTTAATACAAATTATACTATGGATTTAGCATCTCACCCCCACATATTCAGTTTAAGTATATGTGATGTCCTAGTGAATACGATTTGCCTAAGTCCCAGAAATAATTGAAAAAAAGAGAAATGAAACTAAGGTTTACTTGATATAATTTCTCTGGGGATTTTTTTGAATGTTTTTCACATGACTTTATAAACTACTGTTAAGACATTAATGCAGGTTGGGATTGATGAGATACTTCTAATCTGGTAATAAGAAAGATTTGTTCCTGAACAATGAATGGGTCAGGGAAGAAATAAAGAATGAAATAAAAGTATTCATGGAATTGAACAAAAAGACAATACAGCACTTGGGATACTTTAAAACCGGTCTTCAGAGGGAAATTTATAGCCCTAAGTGCCCACATCAACAAAACAGAAAGGGAACAAGTAAATGATCTAACACTGAAGCTAAAAACACTTGAGAGACAATAACAAATGAACCCTAAATCCAACAGACAGGAAGAAATAACAAAAATCAGAGGAGAAATCAATGAAATAGAAACAAAGGAAACAATACATAAAATCAACAAATCCAAAAGCTGGTTCTTTGAAAAGATAAAAAAAAAAAAAAAAAAAAAAAAAAATTAATCAAAAAAAAAAACAAAAAAAAAAAAAAAGAGCAACTACAAGCAAGAGGATTTGTGATGAAAGAGTAAACATCACAACAGACAAAGAAATGATCCAGTCAATCATATGGGAATACTTCAGAAATCTATACTCCACTAAATTTGAAAACCTAAGAGAAATGGCTGAATATCTGAAATCTTGGGAACCAACAAAGCTCAACAAGAAAAAAATGACAATTTAAATAGACCCATAAGATTTGAGGAAACTGAAGATGTAATTAAAAATCTCCCAACTAAAAAAAGCCCTGGTCCAGATGGTTTCACAACAGAATTCTATAAAACATTTAAAGAAGTCCTACAACCATTGTGACTCAAAGTGTTTAGAAGAATACAAACAGAGGGAATTCTCCCAAACTCCTTCTATGAAGCCAGCATCACTCTATTACCAATACCAAGGAAAGATGCAAACAATAAAGAAAGCTATAGACCCATTTACTAATGAACATAGATGCAAAAATTCTAAACAATATACTTGCAAATCGCATACTGACCCACATTAAAAAGATCATCCATCATGATTAAGTTGGATTCATACCAGAGATGTAGGGATGGTTCAACATACATAAATCAATATATATCATAAAACACATAAATGGACTGAAAGACAACAACCAAACAATCGTCTCAACTGATGCAGAAAAAGCCTTTGACAAGATCCAGCATCCCTTCATGTTTAAAGTCCTAGAGAGAATAGGACCGAAAGGAACATTGCTCAACATGATCAAAGCCATATATAGCAAACCCACTGCCAACATCATCCTAAATGGAGAAAATTTTTAACCATTTTCCTTAAAGGTGGGAACTTGACAAGGCTGCCCCCTATCACCACTCCTCTTTAACATAGTGCTTGAAACACTAGCTAGGGCAATAATACAAGAGAAGGAAATTAAAAGAGCACTAATTGGAAAAGAAGAAAGTTAAGCTATCCCTTTTTGAAGACGATATGATAGTTTACCTAACGGATGCTAAAAACTCCACCAGAAAACTACTAGAAATGACCCAGAGTTTTAGTAAAGTGTCAGGCTACATAATTAACCTAGAAAAATCAGTAGCCTTTCTTTACACCGACATTAAACAAGCGGAGAAGGAATATAAGAAGACCTTCCCACTCACAATAGCCTCAAAAGTAATAAGATACCTGGAAACAAACCTAACCAAAGATACTAAAGACCTCTACAATCAAAAATTTAAATTCCTGAAGAAGGAGATCAAAAATGACTTGAAAAGATGGAAAGACCTCCCATGCTCATGAACTGGAAAAATTAACATAGTAAAAATGTCCACTTTACCCAAATTGATATACAGATTAAACACAATCCCAATCAAAATCCCTATGAGCTTCTTCATGGACTTGGGAAAAAAATCCTTAAATTCATATGAAAAAAAAAAAGACCCCAAAAAGCTAAGGCAACCCTGAGTGAAAAATGCAATACAGGGGGCATTGCCCTACCAGACTTCAAACTATATTACAGGGCCATAGTCATAAAGATAGCCTGGTACTGGCACTAAAACAGACCTATTGACCAATGGAACAAAATTGAAGATCCAAACTTGAGCTCTTACAATTTCAGCCACCTTATATTTGACAAAGGGGCAAAAAACCCTCAGTGGAGGAAGGATAGCATCTTCAGCAAATTGTACTGGCAAAATTGGATCACTATTTGTAGAAGAACAAAATTAAACCCCTACCTCTCTCCCTGTACAAGTGAATCAAAGATCTCAATGTGAAGCCCAAAACCCTGAAGCTGATAGAACAAAAAATTTGGCAACAACCTATAAGACATAGTTGTAGGAAAAGACTTTCTAAGACTTTCTAAATCAGACAGCAGCTGCACAGGAAGTAACATCAACAATCGACAAATGGGACCTCATAAAACTCAAAAGCTACTGTAGAGTGAAAGAAACAATTAAAGAGGTGAAGAGCAAACCCACAGAGTGGGAGGAAATCTTTACCGGTGATACATCTGACAGAGCATTGACATCAAGAATATATAAACTACTCAAAAAGCAAAGAAGAAGACAAATGACTTACTCAACAGATTGAGTAAAGAACTGAACAGAGAATGCTACGAGGTGATACCATACAACAGAAAAATTATAGAGAACATTTGAATGTGCCAATCCCAAAGTTATTGTTATACAGATTTTATGTGGAACAAACGTGGACAGCAGCAATTTATATCTCCATTTAACTCAGATGCATTACCGTTTTTATCAGAGCCTGTAAACCAATGTTGTTTAACATACACATATTTACTTTTACTAAGTCCTAAAACACCATGTAACCTGTATACAGTGTCTGGGCAAAACTGGATAATTGTTGAACTCACGTCAATTAAATATGCATTAATCGAATATACACCCGTGTCCCTCTCCCGCCCCTCCTGCCCTTCCCAATTCACCATTTCAGTCAGTTTTCTGATGCAGTCTTTCTGTTGTTTCTTTCTGTTGTTCTTTTACTATGCATCCCTCTCCATGAGAAATATTTATATCTGGGCTATTGGCGCTAGCATCCACATATGAGGGACACCATTCGTCGTTTGTTTTACTGGGACTGCGTTACTTCACTTAACATAATGTTTTCTAGCTCCATCCATTTACTTGCAAAGTTCATGATGTTGTCCCTCTTTACTGCAGCATAGAACTCCATTGTATACATATACCACATTTGCTCTATCCACTCGTCAGTTGAGGGGCACCTGGGCTGGTTCCAGCTTTTTGCTATTGTGAACAGAGCTGCAATAAACATAGCCCTGTATGCATCTCTGCAGTAAGATGTGTCTTGTGGGTATATACCCAGGAGTGGTATGACTGGGTCAAATGGCAGGCTTATTTTGAGCCTTCTAAGGGTTCTCCACACTGCTTTCCATAGTGGCTGTACAAGTTGACATTCACACCAGCGGTGGATGAGTGTTCCCCTTTCCCCACAACCTCTCCAGCACTTTCGTATTCAGTATCATTCGTATTCAGTATCCTCTCCAGTATCATTCGTATTCCTGATCCTAGCCAGTCTTATTGGAGTAAGATGATATCTCAAAATGGATTTAATTTGCATTTCCTTAATTATTAGCGATGTTCAACACTTCTTAAGATGTTTCTCGGCCATCTCTAATTCCTCCTCTGTGAAGTCTCTATTCAGATCTTTGCTCCATCTTTTGAGTGATTCATTTGATTCCTTCTTCTTTGTTCTTTGAGTAGCTTGTATACTCTGGAAATTAATGTTTTGTCAGATGTATCTGCAGTGAAGGTTTCCTCCCACTCTGTGGGTTTTCTCTTCACTTCCTTTATTGTTTCTTTTGATGTACAGAAACTTTTGAGTTTAATGAGGTCCCATTTGTCAATTGTCGATCTTATTTCTTGTGCAGCTGCTGTCTGATTTAGGAAGTCTTTTCCTACGCCTATGTCTTGTAGTCTGCTGCCAACTTTTTCTTCTATCACCTTCAGAGTTTGGGGTTTCACGTTGAGGTCTTTAATCCATCTGGAGTTGACTTTTGTACAGGGTGAGAGGTAGGGGTTTAATTTCATTCTTCTACAAGTGGTGATCCAGTTTTGCCAACACCACTTGCTGAAGATGCTGTCTTTTCTCCATTGTGTTTTCTTGGCCCCCTTGTCAAATATGAGATGGCTGAAATTATATGTGCTCAGATTTGGATCTTCGGTTTTGTTCCATTGGTCAACAGGTCTGTTTTTGTGCCAGTACCAGGCTGTTTTTATGACTATAGCCCTGTAGTATAGTTTGAAATCTGGTATAGAGATCCCTCCTGTGTAGCTCTT
>VZQC01007945.1:3367451-3398375 GCA_009823505.1 Rhizomys pruinosus
TTTTTTTTTTTATTTTATGTGGATGAGTGTATTGCCTGTATGTGTGTAAGTGCACCCATGCCATACAATGCCTGCAGAGATCAGAAGAAAGCATTGAAGGATCCCCTGGAACTGGAGTCAAGGATGGCTGTTAGCCAACATGTAGGTGCTGGGATTCAAAGTCTGGTCCTCTGCAAGAGCCATCAATGCTCTTAATTACTGAGCTATCTCTTCAGCCCTAGCCATCAGGGGAGTTTTTTTAAAAACCCCACCAGGCACGTAACCTGGATGTGTGGGCAAATATATGTATATTATATTAAATTGGGAGGGCGGTGAGGTGTGGATAGGAAAGGGCACTTCCTAGCACTTGGGAAGCAGAGGGAAATGGGTCTCTGAGATCAAGTTAAAAATTAAAAAATAGAGTCGGGCGCGTGCCACCATGCCAGACTCTATTTTTTAATTTTTAACTTTCCAGACTCTGTGTTTTATTTCTAGAAGTTCAGTTAGGTGGTGGTTTACATTTTTATAGGGCACGGGTAAAGGCACACTGGGGCTGTAGGCATCCGTTTTTGAGAATTAGCCCTCTCAAGTCTATAATCTGCAAATTACAGAAACCTCCCCTGTCCCAGTATAAACCCAACACAGAGGCAAAGCCACTGCCATGCACAACCTGGGACCTCAGGGGAGGGTTGTGAAGAATGCAGACACTCAGAGAAGGCTGATACTGCCTTCAGAAAGTCCTCCATCATCCCATCTGCTCCATGGTCAGCACCAGAGGAATGTGGAATTGTGGTTCACAGTTGGGAACCTCAGCTCCAGGCTCACTGGGGGGACAACAGCCCCAGGTTCATTGGATATGTTATGTTTTTTTATAGGGTAGGTGTGATGCTGATTTGGCTTTTAGTGAAATGACAAATGAGGGTAATGAGGTTCTGTCTTCTCATTTAATCATGTTTTTCTTTTTTTAAATTTATTTTTGTAATGTGAATATTCTATATATTTATTAATTTTTGTGTGTGTGAGTGTACTGTTTGCATGTAGGTTGGTGCACCCATGTGGTGCAATGCCCTGGAGGTCAGAAGAGGGCGTCAGATTCCCCTGGAACTGGAGTTAAAGATGGTTTTTAGCTTCCTTGTGAGTGCTGGGAATCGAACCTGGGTCCTCTGCAAAAGCAGTCTGTGCTCTTAACTGCTGAGCCATCTCTCCAGCCCCATAATCATGTTTTTCTTATGACTGTCTACTTACCCAGACTTCTTACTGTACTGTTTATGTTTAAAAATATTTAATTGTTTCACAATCTTTTAAAATGATTATTTATTATTCAGAATAATTTAAAATTTATAAACATTTATTTTTATTAAAAAAAGAATTAAAAAAATAAAAGGTAATTGCTAATATTTGTATAAGATGTGCAAGTTTATGGTATTAGAATGACATGGAAACCAAGAAAGCACTATTCTTTCATGCTTAGTTTCCTGGAGATGTGCAAATTGTATTAGAATCTGAAAACTCTATTTATGTGAGGAGTTTACCAACATGTGATTTGTGACCTGTGTCTGAAGCTATGAATATTCAAGTACCAGTGTGAATATTTGTGCATGTGTGTGTGCGTGTGCATGCACGTGTGTGTATATGTGTGTGTTTACTATTAAAAATATAGTAAACAAAATAAGCACTGAAAGAAATAGAATCTACAGTAATGGTGTCAGTATGCACAAGATCCATGTAAACTCAAGCAGACAAAAACCCAGTAAAAGACTGGGGAAATGGGCAGCAGACGCTGATTTCCAATTTTAACCAAACTATTGGCAGCTGATTATTCTGGGTGATGGAAAACAGATCTTTAAGGAGGTGAGTCTAGATAGGCTGACTAAACATCAGTGGATAAACTTGCACCAAAAAACATTTGGGTAAATTCTTGACTAGATAGATCATAATATAAATGGGATAATGCATGAAATCTGGTGTGGGCTATTTGAGGGCTTGCATGGGGGAGCTTGTATAAAAATAATTACATTATTTTTTATGAAATACAAAAAGTTCTATAAAATTAATAAAAATAAAATTAAAAGAAATATAATTAAAATACACAGACATAAGTCATAGTACAGAGAGAAGTTTAGAGTGAGAAGTAGTCTTGAGTACTCATTGCACTAGCTAACATATATCCTTGCATGTACTATAGAACTCTTCGATATATTATAGAAACTTTCAGGTTCCCTCTCTAATAGGAAAACTAAAGCCGTATAAAGTTACAATGAATATTCATTGAATATGGAAAGAAAAAAAAACAGTTATTTTAAATCTGATGACTTAAAAAAGTTACTGGCACAATATTCAATTTAAACTTTCATTTACCATATAGAACAGTGTCAATGTTTATAGCAGAGACAGCTAAGAAACTGAGTTTCTCTTATCACTTTAACACAGAAATATCAGTGTATCAGCCAATTTTCTTCTGTTACTGAAGAGTTTATAATATTGGCTTTTATTAGGTGAATACCATTTCAAGGCTGAGGGAAATGACTTTTTCTTCTCACATATATATATATATATATATATATATATATGTAGCTGTTATCTTAATAAAGTTGTTATTACATTGGTTATTTGCATTGACTCAGATTTGCTAGAAATTCCATTATGTAAATGTAATTTCCACACAAAATACTTTGTATGGCAGTTGCCTTTTCAATTTAAAAGTTTGTGTCATTTTAATGTCCCTTCCAAAGCTTCAGTTTTTCCTTTTACTAACTTTACTTATTTTCAGTTTATTGTTCAAATAAATGGGATCAGAATGATGCATATACATGATTTTGTTATTCTTTTGATGTATACAGAAGTCAAATTTTATCTGTCTCTAAGTTCTGGGATTGATTCAGAAAATAAAATATCTATTTTTTGGTCTAGAAGAGCCCAGGTGTTATATTTATTGGTCTTTATTCAATAATCAAATAAAGCAATTAAAGATGCATTCAGTAGAGATCCTGAAGGTTATGTATCTCTGTGTATAAGAACAAAATGTGTCATGTGGCACTGGTAGTATGGTGATAAGCATAGCTGTTGTACAAGGACAAAATGTGGCATGATTTTTTTTCACTAAAATAAATATTTTGGTATTTGAGTTTAATCTTGTTACTTGATTATTGTTTGACTAACCTCATAAGCTAAATGTTAATTGTGCTGTCTCTTGAAAAAATAGATACATTTATTTTATATATAGACCAAAAGATACATTTCTTCCAGCGAAATCTAGCACTGAACAGATGGAAGAAGAGATATACTATTAAAGCTTCTTGAGCTCAGATAAAAATCAATGGATTCTTGTTATAATCTGATTGTACTTTGATGTGGTGCCCTAGACTCTGCATTTCTTACAAGCTGTCAGTAGTGGCTGTTTCAACTGGTCCGTTGAGCTAGATTTGAGCTACTATACTTGATTCAGTTGGTTTTAAATTCAGCAAAAATTTAAAAAATTCGTTCCTAGTGTTTACCTTACCCTATCTACCAGAATTCAGATATAGTTAGTACAGATGTGCCCTGGGCATTAGCATTTTAAAATCTCCCCAGGATATTTTAATATGCAGCTTAGCCTTAGAACAACTGCTCTAATAAAAATGTGTATGTGTGAGTGTGTGTTTGAACAGATATCATAAACTTAATTAATCTTTCCTAGTGTCTCTTTCCCATACTATGGAGAAAGGACATTTAAAATAAGATTATGCTTAGAATTACTGTTTGGTAACCTTTTATGGAATATTACATAAAATAAAATGTTTTAATATATATTGTGAGTATGACTTTTGTTTTGTATATCATTTAACAATTCACTATATCTTAGCAATTATAGGCAATCTTCTTTTTTTATCTTTTGGAGACAGGGTCTCACTGTAGCCACAGCAGCCTTGAAGCTCACTCACTATATAAGCCAGGTTGGCATCCATCTCAGTGATCCCATGCCTGACTCTCAAGTGCATGAACCATCATGCTGGGCTAGCACCATCATTTTTTAATGATGGTGAATATATAAATGCTTCATGCCTTATTTTTCTAATCCAATAATTTTATTGATTTAATATGGTTGTATTAATATTAAAATGAATAAGTCTCCACTGCTGGTGGGAATGTAAACTCGTACAGCCACTATGGAAAGCAGTGTGGAGAACCCCTGGAATGAACTTGCCACTGGACCCAGCCATACCACTCCTAAGCAATTACCCCCAAGACTCACCCCACCTCAGAGATACATGCACGGCCATGCTTATTTCAGCTCTCTTCACAATAGCAAGGAGCTGGAACCAACCCAAATGCCCATCAACTGACAAGTGGATAGAGAAAATGTGGTACATCTATGCAATGGAGTTCTATTCAGCAGTAAAGAAAGATGACATCATCATGAGCTTTGCAGGAAAATGGCTGGAGCTAGAAGCTATCATACTGAGTGAGGTAACACAGTGCCAGAAAAACAAACAACGAATGGTATCCCTCATCTGTGGATGCTAGTGCCAATTACCTAGTTATAAGTATTTCTTGTGCAGGGCCCCTTGAGCTTTTGTCCAAGCAATTGGGAGTGATGCATATTGTAAACAACAACAAGAGCAGAAAGGACTGTATCGAAGAACTGACTGAAACAGTGAACTTCTGCTCAAAACAGTCAACTTCCACATGGAGAATATTGAGAAAGACTGAGAAAGAGAGGAAAATCATGTTTGGCAGAATNAAAGATCTTCCATCATGACCAGGTTGGATTCATACCAGAGATGCAGGGATGTTTCAACATATGTAAATCAATAAATATCATAAAACACATAAATGGACTTAAAGACAAAAACCACACAATTATCTCAATTGATGCAGAAAAAGCTTTTGACAAAATCTAGCATCCCTTCATGCTTAAAGTCTTAGAGGGAATTGGACTGGAGGGATTATTCCTCAATGTAATCAAAGCCATATACAAGAAACCCACAGCCAACATCATCCTAAATGGAGAAAAATTGGAAGCATTCTCCTTAAAGTCAGGAGCACAACAAGGCTGTCCACTATTGCCACTCCTCTTCAATATATTTCTTAAAATGCTTGCTAGGGCAATAAGGCAAGAAAGTGAAATTAAAGGAGTACTAATTGGAAAAGAGGAAGTAAAACTATCCCTTTTTGCAGATGATATGATAGTTTACCTAAGGGAAGCTAAAAACTCCTAGAAACAATCAAAAGTTTCAGTAAAGTGGCAGGATACAAAATAAACCTAGAAAAATCAGTAGCCTTCCTTTATACCAACAATAAGCAACTGGAGAAGGAATATAAGGACACCTTCCCAACCACAATAGCCTCAAAAAAAGTACCTAGGAATAAACCTAACCAAAGGCACCAAAGACCTCTACAACAAAAATTTTAAAACCCTGAAGAAGGAGATTGAAAATTATTTTTTTTCAAAATGAAATCTCTGTTGTTATTTTATTATAAATACATAAGAGATCTCAAAAATTCCACTTCTAGAAATAGTTACCACTTTCAGCACAGTTGAAGGTTGCAACATCCACTTACAAAATTAATTAGCCTTTTATATACCAATGTCGATCAAAAGGGAGTTCCTGGAAACTATATCCTTCACAATCATCTCAAAATGTAAATAAAATTTGTAGTAATAAACCTAACCAAAGACATTAAAGATAACTGCAATGAGAATTATAAGCCCTTGATTAGATAAATTTGCTTTTTGATTCAAAGTAATGCCAATCAATATTTCTATGACATTCTTAAGAGAATTAGGATAAAATCCCAAATTTATATGGAATCACAAAAGACCCCCAAAATCCAAAGAGCCTTGAGCACAAAGAGCAATGCTGGATTACCATACTAAATATCTCAAAGCATTGTAGTGACAAACCCCCATGGCACAAAGCATATATATATATGGCACAAATGCCGATTATATTTGACAAACGTGCCAAGAATACACTCTAGAGGAAAGATAGCATTTTCAACAAATGATGTCAGAAAAACTGGGTCTTTACCTGTAGAAATGATGAAATGACACCTGTATCAATCACCGTGCACATAACTCAACTCCAAATGGGTCAAAGACCTCAATGTCAAACTTGAATAAGAAAACACAGGTAGTACTGTACAAGATATAGATGCAGGAAAGGACTTTTAAAGTCAGACATTAGTTGCTCAGGATTTAAGCTCAACAATTGCAAAGTTTGACCCTATTAAACTAAAAAAAATCTTATGTACAGAACAATAAACAACCAATGGATAAAAGAGGAAACCCACAGAATGGGAGATAATTTTTACTAGCTACACAATGGAAAGTTTGTTAATATTCACAATATACAAAGAACTCAAAAACAAAGAAAAAGAAAACAAATGACCCAACTAAAAGATGGGCTATGGACCTGAACAGAAAATTCTCAAAAGAAGGAATGACACTTGCTAAGAAACATTTTTAAAAGTATTCAATAGGGGCCAAGAAGACACGGTGGAGGAAAGACAGCATCTTCAGCAAATAGTGCTGGCAAAACTGGATCACCACTTGTAGGAGAATAAAACTAACCCCCTACATCTCACCCTGCACAAAAATCAACTCCAAATGGTTCAAAGACCTTAATGTGAAAACCGAAACTCTGAAAATGATAGAAGAAAACATCGGCAGTAACCTACAAGACATAGGCGTAGGAAAAGACTTTTTAAATCACACAGCATCTGCACAAAAATGTCAACAACTGATGAGTGGAACCTTATTAAACTCAAGAGCTTATGTACAGTGAAAGAAACAAAGAAGTGAAGAGAAAACCTACAGAATGGGAGGAAACCGTAACCAGTGATACGTATGATAGAGCTTTAACATCCAGAGTATATAAACTACTCAAAAAAACTAATGACCCAGTCAAAAGATGGAGTAAGAGCTGAACAGAGACTTCACTAGTTCAAAGTCAATAATAATTATAAAGATGAAAATTAAGACCAGCTTAAGATTTCATCTTACCCAAGTACAACTGGCTAAAATTAGGAAAACAAATGACACCAAATTTTGGAGAAGTTGTGGGGAAAGGTTAACACTCATTCACTGCTGGTAGGAATGCAAATTTGTGCAACCCTTATGGAAAGCGGTATGGAGAACACTTAAAAAAATAGTGCAAACTTGTGCAACCCCTATGGAAAGTGATATGGAGAACATTAAAAAAAAAACCCTCAAATTAGCTGGGCATGGTGGCTCATGCCTTTAATCCTAGCACTTGGGAGGCAGAGGCAGGCAGATCTTTGTGAGTTCAAGGCCAGCCTGGTCTTCACAGTGAGTTCCAGGATAGCTGGGGCTACAGGGAGACCCTGTCTCAAAAAGACCAAAAAAATAAATAAATAAATAAATAAACCTCAAATTAAACTCACCACCTCACCCACTTGCTGGGATTAAAGGTTGTGGTGGTGACTTCCTTTTTAAAGAAGAAACAAGGAAATCTGTAACAGAAATACTTTGACATTAGAAGATATTCTGTGGTTATGGAACATGAAACCATTTCATATAGTTGGCACTTTCATACATCTTAGTTTCCTAAGTGATTAATTATCCTACAAATTAAAAGCTCCTGTTCTCTGCTGCCAGGAGTATATACATTATCTGTGAAGTCCTTGTGTTCTACGTCTTAAAAGGGCAATGTAGTTTTTTTTTCTTTTTCATGGAATGTACAAGTTTCCTTGTTTGTGGAGACACATGCTATCTTTCAGAAGACTTTTGCCCATGCTACAGACCTGATTTCTGACCTGTGTAAAATAGTGAGTTAGAGGAGATACCATCTTTTAATGCATACATGGTTGCACACCAAATATTACAAGTTTAGAGTAGACCTAGATTCTGTCATTTTTATTAAACTATTTATTACAGTATGTTGGATGATTATTCTTTATCAACATAGGTAGAATGCCTAGAGTATCTCACAAAGACTTAAAGATGTGATATTTGAAGAAAGCAATAGTCTGAAAATCAAATGTCATTTTAAATATTTTTCATTTTTAAATTTTCTTTGCTTTTGAAAGCATTTTCAATTAAGTAAAATACAATTGAAAGCTGAAGTAAAGCCCTGGAAAACAGCAAAAAAAAAAAAATCAACCAGGAACTAAAAATTATATTAACAGGTCCTGAGACTAGTGTTCAATGGACATTCTTACATGATAATGTCTTTTGCCCTCCAGTCCACACGAAAGCAAATTCAATCCACTCTTGTTCCTCAGGGAAGCATTGAAATATTTTCTCGCTTTAATTAATATATGCCTCCAGATTCCCTAAGATGACCTGTAATTTTATTTAGAAATACAGCCATAGCATTCGTTTTTCTGGAAGGGGAAAACTACCCAACCACATAATTCCTTATATTAATGTTATGTATTGGCCACAGTGCTAGGCTCAAATTAATATTCCTACTACTGAATCTCCATGATAGAGCTGTTTCTGTGCCTTTGTGCATTGATAGTATTTAGAGAGGTTTCTAACATCCTAAGAATTTAATAATCTCAGAATAGTGGTCAGCTCATTTTTGTTCTATTTCAAATAGTGACTGTTCTTTTGAACAATAGTGATGAATGACTCAGGGATGGTGCAGAAGATATTGACAACCAACTGTGTATACATTATTTTTTTGTTTCTACAAGGAACATACACTACCACATCAAGGATTTAGAGAACTTCCTAAACAAATAGCACTTCAGCCTCAAAAGTCAGCCATTAAGACAAATGTGAAGGCCAGTTTCAGCTCAGTTGCTGCAAGTACTGAATCATAAGTCTGCATATCTTCACCAGTAGGGCTTTACCTTCAAGTTCTGGAAGGCAGTCGAGACTCCAGTGATAGCCTGTATACTTTTGGGAGTCTCTTTGACTACTCTGAGCACAAAGAAAGAAGTCTTCTCTTGTGTGGTGCTGTGATTTTTGTTATGTAGCCTTCTACATAGCTACATAGCTATACACACACGTTTATGATGGCATGTGTATTTTTCAGCAGGATTATGAAATACTAAAATGTCTTTTGGTTTTCCACAACACCTAAGTATTATTTACCTCTTTATTTCATGCTCTTCTCTCTGTATAGCGCTCCTCCTCAGTTAGAGTGCCCTCATTTTCCTATCTTCCTTGATCACACTTGTATCATTGTATTCCCCCCCTCTTGACCTCCTCCTTCCCTCCTTCTCCCCACATGGTTCCTTTCCATTTTCCTGGTTCCTTTACCTTTTCCTGGTTCCTGTGGTTAATTCAAGATAAGTACTCACATCTAAGAAATTTCAGTTTGGATCCAAAAATTAGAGAGATAATATGTTGAGTAATTCTCTGAGTTTCAATGTTACAGTTTTTAGTCTCATCCATCTGCAGATTTCATGATTTAGTTCTTTACTACCAAATAGAACTCCATTGTACAAATGTTCCACATTTTGGTTATCCATACACTGGTAGAAGGATATTTATTTCCATTTCCTAGGTATTGCAAAAACAGTAGCAACAAATATGCCTGGGCTATTATCTCTGTAGTAAGAAATTGAGTCTTTTGGCTAAATACCAAGGATAGTATTATTGAGTCTTATGATAGATCTATTTTTAGTATTTTAAAAGATTTTATTGAGCATTTGTACATTTCATTCAACAGTTTGTAGAGAAATTTAAACTCCCTCCCCTGTCCATGTCCCCTAATTCCCATCAGAGCTCATACATTGCACCATCCATATTTAGTCCTAGCCAATTAAGCTTTTGAACCCAGATGCCATTCTGCAAATTCATCCACTGGAATCTAATCAACATACCTAGAGATCTTAAGGAAAACTCTCCCTCACCCAGCAGTAATCAACCTACAGCAGCTCTGAGTCCAGGGTTGAACCACAGCCCATTTCTCTCATACCACTCTGGGACTTTTTCTGAATGAGTTGGCATGTGTCCAGAGCCCAGAGCCAACATTGCAACATTTACATGTGCAAACTTCCAGTGGCCTGAATGGCCCTGCTTCCCTACATTCATTAACCAGTCCTGGATCTTACAAATTTTCCACACCCACTTCCCCAATGATCCCTCAGGTCTGGGTAGGTAAGGCTTAATAAATGAGTCCTATCCTGGGACACACACACTCTGGAAGCTCTCATTCTTTGAAACATGGCCAATTGTGGCCTTCTATGTACACTGTACTCTGTTGTGTAACGAAGCTTCACTGGTGAAAGTTGAGGGATACACTCATTTACTTTTCTCTGCCACTCATTCCTCTATGTTTCATGAGCCTTAGGTGTAGAGGTTCAACTGTAGATGTGCCATTTAGGATTGGACATCTTTCAGATATATATTTTCTGTGTCTGACCAGTTGTGGGATGTTGCAGTAACCTCTGTTTTTTGCAAAGAAAAGCTTCTTTGATGAGTGGTATACAGTATACTTGTCTGTAAATGTAAGAATCCATATTTAGTGTATGGTAAGAAATTTCATTTATCTAGAGATATGGCAAAGACACAGTTATCTCTAGGATCTATGTCCTTTCTAGCCATATGTATTTAGCTGGGTTTACAGAGCCACCCATGAGTTCACTCCCATTGATACGGCTTTATTTCTGAGTAGATAGCTGTTAATTCCCTCTGCCCCTCACAGATAACAGTGCCACCACTGCGTCAATGGAGATAGTTTGCTGTGCATGTCATTATGGTCATTAATTAGGCTTTAGTTCTGGGTTGGTGTGTTGGATAGCTTTAGGTTCAACTTGACACACATGGGTTGAGGGAGCCTCTATTGGGAACGTGGCTCCATTTGACTGGCCTGTGGTCATGTCTGTGGAATATTGTCTTGATTGTTGAGTTATGAGGGAGGGCCCAGTCCACTGTGGGTGGTGCCACTCCAGGCAGGTTGTTATGTATAGTATAAGAAAGCAGGCTGGGCATGGGCCAGGGGAGCATGCCAGTAAGCAGCATTCCTCCATGGCCTGTGCTGCAGCTCCTGCCTCCTGGTTCCTGCCCTGAGTTCCTATGGTGGGCTGCCTCAGTGATGAACTGTGACCCAGGAGATGTGAGTCCAATAAATGCTTTCCTCCCCAAGTTGGAATTGGTGAGAGTGTATAGTCACAGCAATTGAAGGGAAACTAATAAAGTTGGACTATTGATTGATATTCTTCTTTAGCATTGTGCATATTATCATTTAGCGTTATGAGAGTTAAACTTCAGATAGAAGTATTATTGGTCAGTTCCTGCTCCATTTCTCCAGGTCCTGTTTCTGAAGAATATCTTGTCCTGAACAGTAAGGTCTGATTTTTAAGTTCTGGGAGATATTCAAGAGGTTTGGCAATAGCCTGTGTTATTTTGGGAGTCTCTTGGCTCATACTCACTGACCATTCAAAGGAAGATCTCTTCTTTCTGGCAGTATGTTCCTTGACATACACCAACCAAGTATACATGTACACTAATGTTCAGACACTGTATGACCCTGAGTCCCCATTTTTCATGGGGACTCAGGGACACCACATTCCATTCTGGGTTCCTTAGCCACCCAAGATTCATTCATCTCTAATCTTCTTTCATCCCTTTCCAACCCCTCCTCCTTCCCCATCCCCAACACCACTATTATTCCCACCACTGCTTTCTCCTGAATTCCCTCACTCTCCCTCCATTCCCTGCTGCATTTCCCTACCTCCTCTCCACTCAGGCAAACACTCCTACTTTCTGCATATCCACCTAGTAACATCTGTTCCCTACTATCCCCTTATTTTGGGTTTGTTCTTTATTTTCTTTTACCTTGTATCCTTTCCATTTTCTGGGCTCCTGGTATTACATCAGGATATATACTCATATAAGAGGATTAGTGCTAAAATCCACAAAAGAGGGGGAGAACATGCATTACTTGGGTTTCTGCCTTTGTGTTACTTCACTTGCAATAACATTCTCTAGTTCCATCCACTTACCTGCAAATTTCTTTATTTCACCTTTTCTTATTGTTGATTAATACTCTTGCATAAATGTCCATTTTCATTACTCATTCGTCAGTTAAGGGACATTTATGCTATTTCCATTTCTTAGCTATTGTGAACACAGCAGCAATAAATGTGGATGTACAGATATCTCTAAAGTATGATGAGTACAAAAAAAAGGCATGAGTCCTTTGAGTATTTATATACAAAGGAATGGTATACCTGAGTCATATGGTAGATTCATTTTCAGTTTTACGAGAGTTCAACACACTGCCTTCCATAGTGGCTACATTAACTTGCCTTCCTACCAGCAGTGAATGAATGTTCCCATTTCTCGACATCCTTGCCAGCATTTGGTATTATTTTTTCTCTTGTTCTTAGCCAGTCTGACTAGGGTAAGATAGAATATTAAATGTTTTTTATCCTAGTTTCTCTAATTACTAAGCATGTTGAACATTTTTAAGGTGTTTCTTAGCCATTTTTATTTCTTCTTTTGAGAACTCTCTGTTCAGGTCTATAGCCCATTATTTTTATTGGGACAGTTATTGTTCTAGTTTCTTTTCCATTGCTGTGACAAAACACTCTGACCAACACCAACTTGGGGAGGAAAGGGTTTATTCAGCTTATATCTCCTGGGTCACAGTTCATCATTCAGGGAGCCCAAGGCAGGAACTCCTGGAGGCAGGAGCTGAAGCACAGGCCATGGAAGAATGCTGTTCACTGGCTTGCTCCCCTGGCCCATGCTCAGCCTGACCTCTTACACAGTACACAACAACCTGCCCAGGGTGGCACCACCCATAGTGGGCTGAGACCTCCCACATTGCTCAACAATCAATACAATACTCCACAGACGTGGCCACAGGCCAGTCCAATGGAGCCAATTCCCCAGTTGAGGCTCCCTCAACCCAGGTGTGTCAAGTTGACACTAAAGCTATCCAGCACAATTGACCCCTTGTTAACTTGACACACAAAACACATCACTATTAAACCACCACCTTTCCAGTTCTTATCCCCAAAGTATGATGTTAATATTAATCACAACCTAAGACAGTACAACCTTAAAAGCCCCACGGTCCTTAAAATGTCCCAAAGCTTAAAAGTTCAGTCTATTAAAAGTCTCTTTTTTTATTTTTTTTAATTTATTTTTATTGATGCTTTGTGTATTTCATACATCATTTTCCAATTCAGTTCAGGCATATATCCCCTTCCCTTCCCCCCCACCCCACCCATACCCATCTTAACTGTGGGCTTGCAGAAATCCCAAACAAAATACTGTATTAGTTCAAAGGGAAGAATCAGGCACTCTCAAACAAAGCCAAGTCCAGCAAAGTAGGCTACAAGGCGGACACTGGGATTCACTCACGATCTTCTGGGTTCCAAAGGGTTTCAGCAACTCCCCCTGTCTGACTCTGCCATCCGTGGCACACACAACTCATCTCGCAGATCCAGGCCGACTCCATTCCACACCTGCTGCTGCTCTTGGTGGTCGTCCCAAGGTTCTGGCATCTCCAAAAAGCTGGGGTTGCCACTGAAACTGAGGCAGCACCTTCACCAATGGTCTCTTCTGACCTCTCCTGGTGCAAAGCCTCAGCTTCTCTCCATGACCCCAGCAATCCTGAGGTCTTCACTGCAACCGAGGTGCACTTCCACCAGTGGTCTTTCCTGACCTCTCACAGTGCCCAGCCTCGGCTACTCTCTGTGACCCCCTCAAATTTCAACACGGGAACCATATAGGAGACTCTTACACGTTACCAAGTCCTGCTTCTGGCTTGAGATGGAGGCTCAGGCCCATTCCGGATCACAGCTTCTGCGTGCTGACCCTGAAGAAATTCTTCCCAGAAGATTTCACCACAGTGATGCTGGTCTCTTGTTACTTACAGCTGATTTTTCTGCACCAGCTAAAAAGCATCAATTGTCCCAGTACAACAAATATTTCACTTCAAGTTCTGGTCTCTTGTTACTGACAGCTGATTCTTCAGCCCCAGCTGACCAGAACCCACAGATTACACAGTCCTGTTGATCTCTGTTCCCCTTTGAAACTAGAAACATCACAAACCAGGCCTCCATCTTCTATAAATCCTTCAGCAAATCTGCTCCAAGCTCCACAGCAACAATCTTTAGGCATTCAAATCTTCCCAGTCCAAAGTTCCAAACGCCTCCACAGTCCTTCCCCAAACACCAAGGTCAGGTCTGTCACAGCAATACCCCACTCTTCTGGTATCAATTTATGTTCTAGTTTGTCTTCCATTGCTGTGACAAAACACTCTGACCAACACCAACTTGGGGAGGAAAGGGTTTGTTCAGCTTACATCTCCTGGGGCACAGTTCATCACTCAGGGAGCCCAAGGCAGGAACTCAGGACAGGAATCTGGAGGCAGGAGCTGAAGCACAGGCCATGGAGGAATGCTGTTCACTGGTTTGCTCCCCTGGCCCATGCCCAGTCTGACCTCTTATACAGTACACAACAACCTGCCCAGGGTGGCAACCCTCCCACATTGCTCAACAATCAAGACAATACTCCACAGACATGGCTACAGGCCAGTCCAATGAAGCCAATTCCCCAATTGAAGATCCCTCAACCCAGGCGTGTCAAGTTGACACTAAAGCTATCCAGCACAGTTATTTTCTTGCTTTTTTGAGTAATTTGTATACTCTGGATACTAATCCCCTTCTGAGATGTGTAGCTGGTGAAGATTTTCTCCCACTTAGTGGGTTTCCTATTCTATTCCTTGTTTGTTTCTTTAACTATTCAGAAGCTTTGTAGCCTTTTGCGGTCCCACTTAATTTTTTACCTTAATGCCTGAGCAGCTGTCTGATTAATAAAATCATTCCCTATGCCTATATATTGGAGGGTACTGCCTAAGTTTTCTTCTAGCTGTTCAGGTTTTATATTGAGGACATTGACCCATTTGTAGTTGACCCTTGTACAGGGTGAAAGATAAGGATCCAATTTTATTTTGTACAGGTGGAGATACTCTGTTTTCTTCTTCATTCATTCCATTTGTGAGAATTTTTGCTCTTGTTTCCAACTGTTTTTTTTTTTTGTTTTGTTTTGTTTTTCAAATCCATGTTTGTTTCTGTTGGGGTTTTCCTCATTTCTATTTCTTCCATGAATTCAATTTTCAAGTTTATGAATTATTTGGGGTATTGCATTATGCTGCAAATTTGTATATTCTTGAGGTTCCATCAGAAGTTTATACTGTCCTTTGTGTTTTTTTTAGTAATTTCTCTGTTTTCTTTAAATTCTTTGATCGTGTTTATGACTATTCTTTTAAATTCTGAGTCCAGCTGTTCCTCAGTGTGGTTCTCTTTGTAATGCACTTCTGTAGGAGGAGTGGTTGTTTTGGAGGGAGGGAATACTGTCTTGTACTAGCACAGTATCCTGAATAGTGAAATAATTGCACTTTTACTTTGGGGGTAACCAGCAACTCTCTACTTAGACTTATTGCCCTCTCAATAGGAATCAATTCATGCCTGATGCAGTAAACCTGGGTTTGGTTTACTGGTTGGAGAGGTCATAGATTCTAAAAGAGAACCTACCACTGCCATTTCCCTAAACAAATATAGTTTCTAAACTCAGATAAGATCTCTGATCAAAGAAACTTTTTCTTGGAACCCAGAAAATCACATAGAGCCACAAATGTAGTGGCTCTAAGGAGACTGTAAGTGACTTGGAGTGCCCATCTCCAATTGATATTTTAAATGCAGGCATTTTATCCAAGGCTCAGGGAACATAACAGAAGTGGGTGTTGAAAGAATGTAAGTCAGAGGGCCAAGATGTCTTTTGTAGGATAGTGTCTTCCAAACAAATAAGCTGCACCCATGAAATATCAAGAATATGGTTACCTAAACAAGACATACATACTGACAACACTAATTGACATGCCAATGTTGATGAGAAAAATTTCACAAGGTCACATGTCTGGATGGAGAGCTACAGGAAACAATGATTCCTTAGAGAGAATAAGATTTCCTCAGGAGAAAATACTATAATAGGTTATTTATTCCTACAAGTTCAGACCTTAAGCATATGTACATACTAGCACCACTGAATTTACTCAGCCTCTTCTGTGACTATATTTGTAAGTTAAATAATCAACTGTTCTCTATGTTCTTTTTGCTTTATAAAAGGAAGATATGAATTTAGAGGATTTTAAAATGTAACACTAATTCTTTTACCAGTTTTATTCATCTCTTTTTCTTCATTCCACAAAGAGTATTTGTCTGAGGGTTGCTTGACCCAAGTACATATATTACAATTATATTTCTCTGGGTAACAATGAAAAACTATCATACTCACAGTGTACAATTCAGTAGAATCAAACAATATTTTTCTGAGACAGAATTATCCCAATTATCAGATGCCGTTCTTTTAAAATACAACTCTGTGTTCTTATTTTGAAGCAACTTAAATCACAATTAAGCAGTCTGAGAGACATCATTTAATTTGAGTCCAGCTCATTCTTTAGCAGAGATTTCTCAGCAGGTGAATTTTTCAATAACCATGTTGAAATTAGGTACCCCATTGTGCTGTGTTGCAGGCATTGTTTAGTATTTGTGCTATTGCCCTAGGTGTGTGTAATTCATTACTGTATTTGCTTTTATGATTGAATTGCATGCTTCTGTTTCACCCTTTATTGGCTAATTTGAACCAAAGTACAGGATTTAAAAACTGTTTCTTATGTACTTACACAATTAAATTTAAATAGAACATGATGGTTCTATAGCTAAGAATATATAGAAATTTATCAAATTATTTAAAAGAACAATATTACAATAAGAATGACAGTTGCAAACAAGTCAAAACGAGCAATAGATTTTTTATATTCGGCTGTTTCTGTAATACAGTAAAGATGTCTCTTTATATATAATGTAGGCATTAAATTTAGGAAAATTCCGTTTTAATATAAAACATATAGAAAGAAGGTTTACATTATTAAATGACATCCCCTGTGTATTCTAGGTTGGATTTGGGTTGTTTTAAATGTTCATCCTGTAAATTTGAAAACTGAATAAAATTGGCAACTTAAAAAGCTGGAAAGTGGGGCTGGAAAGATGGCCTAGCGATTAAGAGCACCGACTGCTCTTGCAGAGGACCCAGGTTCGATCCCCAGCACCCACATGGCAGCTGAAAACCATCTTTAACTCCAGTTCCAGGGGAATCCGACACCCTCTTCTTACCTCCGCAGCATTGCACAACACGGGTGCACAAACCTACATGCAGACAGTACATTCATTCGAATACGAAAATAAATAAAATAAATAATAATAATAATAAAAATAAAAAGCTGAAAAGTTACCTAAATCCATAAATTTCTATCAAAACTGATGGCTTTTTGCTTGAAGTTCACATTTACCAGAGAACTAGATATGCTTTGTTGATTTTAATTTGGGACTACTACTACATATATTCACAAAATATACTAGAATTTTGGAGTCTTTATCATAATTCACATATTTATTTACAATTTCATACTACTCCAAAGTCTGCTTAGTTCTTCAATGAAAGGATCCAAAGACAAGTTTTGTCAAGATGAAAAATTCTAAAACCGAAACTTTGAAATATGAGTACTATTTTAATTTCTAATTTGAATATAGCCTTCATAGTCATTTTTTCAAATCTCCTGAGGCAGCTTGGTAAAGAAGAAATAATGGACAATTAGCACAGATTCCAAATCCACTGTTCTTTGTGTCCATTGAGTACACATATCCAGGATACAGCAGTTCAGGTGGAGTGTGCACAGGTTTCACTCAGAAGGTCTGTGTAAATAATTTTAATTCAAATATTAGCATTTATGAAAGTTTTTATTCTCCATAAGCTTTATTTACTACTTCAATGCAGTCCATTAAGGATGAGTTGGTTTATCTACTTTAAGTGCCATGATTCAGTAGGTTCTTTACATATAATTTTAAAATTATTTTTATTATATTTTATGTGTTTCAGTATATTGTCTGCGTGTATTTAAGGGGACCCAATGCCTGAAGAGTTCATAAAAGGGCATCTAATTGCCTTTGGAACTGGAGTTACAGATGTTTCTTAGCTGCCACGAGGATTTGGCAAATTGAACCAGAGTCCTCTGCAAGAGCAGACAGTGCTCTTACCTCCCAAGCCATCCCTCCAGCCCCAATTCTTTGCATATAATTTATTCATTCACTCCATTTTTCATTCATGAAAATTCTGTGCTAACAGTATCTTATCTTAATAATTAGGGTACATTAACATTGAAGTGGTCTAAAAATGAAAAATTAGAAATGGATAGTGAGTTTAGGATAGCTGTAATTTTAAGCACAGTGATAATTGAACACAACTGATTGATAGAGAAGAGAGTTGGAGCTAGAGGACATCATGCTGAGTGAAGTAACACAGTCCCAGAAAAACAAAAGACGAATGGTATCCCTCATCTGTGGATGCTAGTGCCAATTACATAGGTGTAAGTATTTCTTGTGTATGGCCCCCTGAGCTTTTGTCCCAAGCAGTTGGGAGTGATGAATATTGGAAACAACAACAACAACAACAACAACAACAACAACAACAGAAAGGGCTGCATCGAAGAACTCACTGAAACGATGAACTTCTGCTCAAAACAGTCAATTTCCTCATGGAGAATATTGAGAAAGACTGAGAAAGAGATGAAAGGCATGATTGGCAGAATGCATGAGCTCTGGTGGGGTGGGGGAATGGGGGGAACACGGCTCTAGAGTTGTTAAAAAAATAAAAATAAAAAAATGAAAAAAAGAGAAGAGAGTTGGATATAGACTAAAAAGTTGAGGGGTTATTTTTTCATGAAGAAATGTTGAATTTTCTCAGAGACATTTTCTGCATTTAATGAGATGATCATATAGTTTCTGCCATTGAGTCTATTTATCTGATGATTACATTTATTGATTTATGTATGTTCAAACATCCCTGAATCTCTGAGATGAAACCAGGTTGATCATAGTGGATAATCTATTTCCTGTGCTTTTGCAATCATTTGTAGTATTTTATTGAGGACTTGTACATGTATATTGATCAGAGATAATTCACTTATAATTTTAATTTTTCTTGGGTCTTTGTCTGGTTTTGGTATTGGGATGATTTTAGCTTCATAAAAATATTTAGCCATGTTAGTTTGTACTTTATTTGAAGAAGGCTGGTATTAGTTTATTGAAGCATTGGTAGAATTCTGTGCTGTATCCATCTGACCCTGGGGTGTTTTGTTTTTTAGTTGGGATACTGTTTTGCTTTGTTTTTTAGTTGGGATACTTTAGCTACTCCATCTATCATGTTAGTTGCTATGGACACATTTAAATTGTTTATAAATACAAATAATCAATAAAAATAAGACTATATTCTTTGAAAAGATTAACAAAATGAACAAGCCTTTAGCCAAAGTAACAAAAAAGTGACAACCCAAATTTATAAAATCATAGATGAAAAAAGGAACATTTAAAAAAAAAACACTGAGGAAATTCAGAGGATCATAAAAATGCTATGAAAACATATTATACTAAACTGAAAAAATCTCAAAGGAATCGATAAATTTCCAGATATATGTGACCAGCAGAAGAGGGAGTCTGGGAGAGCTGTTAAACTAAAGGCCTGTAGAAAAAGCCATATGGAAACCTACCACTTTAGAACCTTCTTAAAGTACAAAAAAAAAAAAGAGATTAAAAGCTGTTATCATATTATGGGAAACTGCCTTTTCTAGACATCATTGGCTAATGGAAAACAAAACAAAACAAAACAAAACAAAAAAAAACCTCAGTTCTAAGAATGGAATACCTCTCTTGAAGCAGTTCACCAGGGCTTCCCATAGACCCTTGGACCATTCTGACCATTGTCCTGACCAGAATTGGTTGGCCATACCCTATTTCTGAAGACACTGTACACATAAGCTGTAGAACATAAAAAGGACAAATCATGCTGGTCCTGACTTCAGAGCCTCAGCTTTACTGGTTAGAAATCATAGTGCAGGAAGGTGCTATGCATATTACAGCTAATTATTAATAATAATCCTGTGGACTAAAAAAAATGCCTAGCAAGATATCCCTATTGATGAAACAGTGACACAAATATTATGGAAGTAAAGAAACACTCTTTAATTGGATTTAATGTCTGCTTTCCAGGTTGGAGCCCATACTTGATAATATCATAAACCTTATGAACCATAGGCTAAACAGGACACAGAACATATGGGAGAACCTGAAACTAGTTTCTGACTAAATAGTTATATTAAACTTTTTTAATTTTTAATTTATTTTTTATTGTTATTAATATTTTTCTTAAATAATGCATCATTTTTCAATCCCTGAAAAGTCCCTGCACTCTACCATATATGTCTTGCATCTTTTTCTGAATCTATCCAGAGGGCTTTTTTTTTTTTTTTTTTTTTTGCTAAAAATATCATGTTTTTCTTAAGGAAGTGCTCAGAGGTTCCTCCTTGGCAAGCCCAGCACCATCAATCCTGCCCTTGTGCTCTACACTGGGGTATTTCCCTCCCATGGTCCCCTAAATGAAGTCCATTAAGCATGTATCCTGTCTTGATTCCCCTGCACTGGCTTCCATGATACAGCCCAGGTAGTCCAACAATGCCAGTCTACACTCTGATGAGGCTGAAATCCCCTTAGTTGCTTAGTCCACAAGCTGGGTATCTCAGTAGTTCCCATCTGGAATTGAAGGTTTGGAGGATTCTTGGAGAGACATGAGTCTTCAGTCCATACTGGAGGGTTAAAAAATCTGTGTCTGGCAGCCCATGAAAGAGAACAGCCAGAACTGACTAGAGACCAAGACATCAGCTCCAGAGAAAGTAGAGTGTTTTGCTTCTCATCCACCTGTGCCCCTTTTCTAAGCCTAGGGAACAATCTGCGGAAGAGGGGGCATGGTAGAATGTAAGGGCTTCGATTGGGGTTATTGGTGAAACTACAACAATATAGACTAGACACTCATTTGATCAACTTGATTGAACATACAAGCCCCCCCTGCTGGATGGTGGGACCCATGAGCTGTGTGGGTTTGGGCACAACTGCTTGCAAATTGGTTCACATGAAGGATGCTTGTACTCACAAATTATCACTTATTGTTAAAAAAAATGAAAACAAAACAAAACAAAAAAGCAGAGAAGGATGCAGAAAACTTACGTCAGAATGCATGATCTGCGATGGGTAGGGGTGGGGTGGGGGGAAGGGAAGGGGATATATGCCTGAACTGAATTGGAAAATGATGTATGAAATACACAAAGCATCAATAAAAAAATAATAAAAATATCTGTGTCTCATGTCTTTGAAGAGGGATAGCACAGCCATTAAAGGCTAAAGCTAA
Source organism: Rhizomys pruinosus (assembly GCA_009823505.1). Lineage (NCBI taxonomy): Eukaryota > Metazoa > Chordata > Mammalia > Rodentia > Spalacidae > Rhizomys > Rhizomys pruinosus. Next base: position 3,388,642 of record VZQC01007945.1, read on the forward strand.
CAACCAACACATATATTAAATTTTTAATGGCTTGTTATTATACCCATAGATGAATGTATCTCTCAACTTACACTGGACAAGTTTCCTTATGCAATATATGATTGTTAACACAAAAACCTACAACTGGCAAATGCGAAAAGAACAAGATGCTACAGAGTGCTTATCCTTTGCTTCTCAAGGCTACGAATTCATTGCAGAAGAGGAAGTGAAATGATTCTAAGAGTCTTAACTAGTAGATGACAGGAAGGAAACAGAGTGAGTTATCCAAACAGGCGGTCAGGAACTTACCAGCAATATGAACTCACATGAACTAAAATGAACTCACAGCAATGGTGACAGCATGTACAAGTCCCACACAAGCTCAAACCAGAAAAATGCCAGCATAGACATGGGAAAGAAGGTAAGTAACTCCCACTATACCTAAGGAAATTGTGACATCAGAGGGCTGATAGGACTCTTGGCAGTTTAACTAGATTCCATTTGATGGGACACACAAGGATAATATATATTTCAAAACTCCATCATGAATATCATGAAATTGAGTCTGCTATTGTCAAAAAATAAGGTTAGTGACACAGAGAAGAAAAAAATCAAGGAGGAGATCTGGAAGAAATATAAAGGCCCTGTAGGCTACTGTGTGAACTCTGGATATTAGTCAGTGTCCTTGAGCTGGAGAAGACTAAAACTGATTATCAAACAAAATATTTCTTTTTTTTTTTTTTGAAAAACACTACTTTAATGGTGCTATTATCATTCTGAAAACAAAATATTTCTTACATTCAAAGATGAGAGAGAGAGAGAGAGAGAGAGAGAGAGAGAGAGAGAATAAACAGAGAAGTGAGAATGATAGAGTTAGAGTGGTTAGGAAATTCAAAGACAGAATGCATTATGCCTGTACCTTGCACAGTAGAAGGCAAAAAGTTTCAGAACGTGACATGGCTTTTAAGAACACATCAAAACACTGATGCAGCAGTCAACAGCAGCAACTCGGCTTCTGCAGCAGGCCAGGCCCATGCTGCTGGGAACTCGAATCTTCAGAGACAATGAGGCCGCAGCCAAGTGCACTGCAGCTTTGGCTGCAAGCCTGTTAAGAAGGGGCCCACCCGGCTGGGAGCTAGGTTATTCAGGAACACTGAGGAAGTAGCCAGCTGCCTCCCTACTTCTGCAGCAGGGCAGATAAGAGCAGTCTCATGCTGCTGGGAGCTCAAGTCTTCAGGGACACTGAGGCAGCATCCAGGTTGCTGGTGCAGGGGCCAAATCACCCCCTCCCAATCAAACTAAAGGAACAGACCTACATGGCAAGAAAGAAACACCTGCATTTCAAATCAGATTACAAGCAAAACAAATCAAATCCATAGGCCAAAAGCACAAAGAAAAATTAACAACATGGGAAAAGGAAATAAGAAATCTCCACCAAACTATATCAGTCTTATAGAGGACTCCAACAATGTAGTCTCCCTGGAGGTAACCAAGGAGGACACAGTTCTTAAAAGAACAATCATAGACATACTCAGAGAAATCAAGGACATAAAGGGAGAAAATGACCGACTCCAGAAGGAAATGGAAACACTGAAAAAATCTCAGGCTGAATTGAAAAAGGAAACCAAAAATCTAAAGGGGGAGAATGGTCAACTCCAAAAGGAAATGGAAATGCTAAAGGAATCTCAAGCTGAAATGAAAGAGGAAATCGAGCGCTCATCCAGTCAACAGGGAAGGGCAAAAGAAAGCCTCAGTAACAGAATGGATGAAAATAAAATATCAACCCTAGAAGATAATGTGGAAGAACTGAAGAGCTCAAGCAAAGACTATAAAAAAATAAAAATTAAAAAAAAAAAACACAGGAGAGGAATAATCAGGAAGTGTGGGACACTATGAAGAGATCAAACCTCTGCATCATAGGGCTAGAGGAAGAAGAAGAATCCCAGAACAATGGTATGGACCAGATCTTCAACAGAATTATAGAAGAAAATTTCCCCAAATTGAAAAAAGACACAGCCATACAAATACAAGAAGTACATAGAACACCCGACAAGATCAGAAAAGAAACTCCCCACACCATATCATAAATCAATACTTTTGATTCTCAAAACAAAGAATACTGAATGCTACAAGAGAAAACAAGTTACACATAAAGGAAAACCCATCAGCTGATTTTTCAACGCAAATGATGAAAGCCAGAAGAACTTGGACCAAAGTATTTAGAGTACTAAACGACTACAGATATCAACCCAGGTTACTCTACCCAACAAAAATGTCATTTATAATCAAAGGAGAAAGGAAAATTTCCAACAAGATTAAAGAATACATGCCTAGAAATCCATAAAATCCTCGAAGCAGTTCAGAGGACAGAGGAAAAGAGTAGCTATCTCCAAGCAGCAAGAGAGAGTAACTAATGAAGGTATAAACATGGAAATACAAACAGACCTAAAATGAAAACAGAAAATAAACTGAAGGGAAGCAATATACATCTCTCAATATTAACCCTAAATATTAATGGTCTAAACTCCACAATCAACAGACATAGACACAGAGAATGGATTAAGAAACTGAATCCATTTCTCTGCTGTCTACAAGAAACACACCTCACCTTCAAGGACAGATACCACCTTAACATGAAAGAATGGAAAAAAAAAACATTTCAAGCAAATGGCACCAAAAACCAAGCAGGAATTGCTACTCCAATATCAGACAAAACAGCTTTAAAAGTAAAACTAATAGAAGAGATGAAGAGGGTCACTACATCCTTATCAAATGATCAATCAACTATGAAGATCTCACAATCATAAATATATATTCACCAAACACTGGAGCACCAAAATTCATAAACACAATCCTGAAGGACTTCAAGGCACAGATCAACCCCAGCACACTAATAGTGGGAGACTTCAATACCCCACTGAGCCTATTGGACAGGTCAACTGGACAAAGAATAAACAGAGAGACATCTGAACTGAACAATATGATACACCAACTGGACCTAATAGACATCTACCAAATATTCCACCCAAACACCAAAGAATATACTTTCTACTCAGCACCCCATAGAATATTCTGGGACACAGAGCAAACATCAGCAAATACAAAAAAAAATTGAAATAATTTCATGGAACTTATCAGATCACAGTGCAATAAAGCTTAATATCAACACCAAAAAGAACCCTGCTAGCTACAAGAAAACATGGAAACTAAGCAATACACTTGAATAGCAAAGGGGTCAAAGAAGAAGCAAATAAATAAAGAAAAGCATTCCTGGCACTAAACAAAAGGAATGACACAACACAGCAAAACCTATGGGATACCTTAAAAGCAGCCCTGAGAGGGAAATTCATAGCCCTAAGTGCCTGCATTAAGAAAACAGAAAGAACACAAATAACTGACTTAATATTGAAACTAAAATCACTTGAGAGGCAACAAAAAATGAATCCTAAACCCAACCTGGCAGATGGAAAAAGAAATAACAAAAGTCAGAGCATAAATCAATGAAATAGAAACAAAGAGAACAATACAAAAAAATAAATGAATCCAAGAGCTGATTCTTTGAAAGGATCAACAACATAGACCTCTAGACCAACTGACTAAAAGAAGGAAAGAGCACATCCAAACAACCAAATTAGAGATGAAAAGAGAAACATCACAGATAAAAGATTCAGACAATGTTACAGGAATACTTCAAAAACCTATACTCTACTAAATTTGAAAACCTAAGAGAAATGGATGAATACCTGACATCATGGAATCCACCAAGACTTAACTCGGAAGAGATCTACACCTTGAATAGACCCATAATAAAAGAGGAAATTGAAATTGTAATAAAAAAACCCCTCCCAACTAAAAAAAAGCCCAGGTCCAGGTGGATTCACTGCAGAATTCTATAAGACATTTACAGAAGACCTACAGCCACTACTACTTAAATTATTCAAGAGGATAGAAACAGAAGGAAATCTCTCAAATTCTTCTATGAAGCCAACATCACCCTAACACCAAAACCAGGCAAAGATACAACCATAAAAGAAAACTATAGACCCATTTCACTAATGAACATAGATGCAAAAATTCTCAACAAAATACTTGCAAATCACATACAAGCACATATCAAAAAGATCCTCCACCATGACCAAGCTGGATTCATGCCAGAGATGCAGGAATGGTTCAACATATGTAAATCAATAAACGTCATAAAGCACATAGACTGAAAGACAAAAAACAAATGGTCATTTCAATTGATGTGGAAAAGGCCTTCGAAAAATTCAGCATGCCTTCATGTTTAAAGTCCTGGAGAGAATTGGACTAAAGGGAACATTCCTCAACACAATTAAAGCCATAGACAATAAACCCACAACCAGCATTATCCTAAATGGGGAAAAACTAGAACTGTTTATTGCAGCTCTCTTCACAGTAGTGAAGAGCTGGAAGCAACCCAAGTTTCCCTCAACTGAGGAGTGGATAGAGAAAATGTGGTACATCTACACAATGGAATTCTATGCAGTGGTAAAGAAGGATGACATCATGAACTTCACAGGTAAATGGATGGAACTTGAAGCCATTATGCTAAGTAAAGTATCACACTCCCAGAAAAACAAATGGTTTATGGTATCCCTCACTTGTGGATGCTAGCACCAAGTCCCTGGTTGAAAGGCAAGCTGAGAAAAGTTAATGTTACATTTCTTTTTATCTGAAGGCAACTATGCTGTTATAATGTGAATTCCTTAACAGGCTCTAGAATTAACTGACCACTTATTTTCAGACTTTGTAATTGTGGTTATATGTATGCAGGGTAGGTATTCATATATTAGAGTAATATAAAATTAAAGGGAAAATGTGAACTCCTAAACATATTTTGGAATTAGCATACAGTTTATTTTCAAAGGTCATAATTTTGATATATATATATATATATATATATATATAAATATATATGTGACATATATATTTTGGAGTAATACAAATGAGAGGGAACAACAATGACAAAAATACTGGATCAAATAACTTACTGAAACAGTTAATCTCTGCCCCAAAATAAACCTCTGCAGAGAAAGACTTTTAAAAGACTGAGAAAAAGATGCAAGACATGAATGGCAGAATGTACTGGGGTGGGGTGGGGTGCATGGAAAAGGGAGTGTGTCTAAATTGGACTGAGAAATAATGTTTGAAACACACAAAACACCAATAAAATATTTTATTTAAAAAAAAACACCTCAAATTTTTGATATGTACATTACCTCAGTATTTTTTGTTCTCAAGTTCCTTTCTTTTATGTGTCATCTGTAGGAAAATATTTTAATTCTGAAAACTTATTTATTTGTGTATTTATTTACATATTTATCATGGTATTAGGAGCTCAGCTAAGACTTAACTCATTATGAAAATCCTCTGCCACTGAGCTACTCCTCCAGCTCTTCGTTCGTTTACTGTTTGATTTTCAACAGGGTTTTGCTAATTTGCCCAGGTATGGATTGACCTCACTTGTAGTCTCTCTAGCCTTGAAATTGCTATTCTTTTGCCTGAGTTCCCTAAGGAGCCAGGATTATATGCTGGAACCACTTGGCTAGACTCAAGTCTTTCCTTATTCTTCTGTTCCAATGATTTGAGTACCAGACCCACAATAGGCCAAGTTTAGTAGTAAGTTGGACAGATTTATTTTGCTGAGTTCATTGCTAATAGTATTTAACTTATTTACTTAAATCTTATTTCTTCATTTAAGCATTTGAGTACTGTTGTATTTTACTAAGATTTTCATCACTATACATCTGTTTGAGTAGAGTTTTATTTATGAATCTCAAGTGTCCGGGAAGGCAGGAACAAATGCTATCTAACAATGACATTCAATATTTTTAAAACGTCCTATTAAAAATGTATTTTATATCTTTATCCAATAGATATTGATAATTTTAAGGCAATAATATTGCCAATATGAAAATAAATCCACAATAGAAATTTTACTTAAGAGTTCAAGTCAGTCAATGTGATAGTGTCAAAACTGCATTATAGTTGTAGTCAGTGTAAGATTGACATTGTAAGGGAGATAGTTATGAGTAGATGGAAATGGAGTTGTTACAGGAGCATCTCTCACCTTCATTTATTCTCATTTATCTATAAACTTATATGGGATCATTCTGTGATACCTTAATATGTTTTAAAAGACAATGGGCATCATCCCTAATTTTTCCCATTTGACCTGAAATTTAAATGATTGACTGTCCAAGAAAGAATAGATGCATTTGAATATATTTTTTAATTGTTTCTCATTTGTATGATGTTGGGAGCTAGGAGAATTATAATATATTGCAGAGAATGTAGGAGTAAAATTCCTTTGCCATGAGATGAAAAGTAGCACCCAAAGTGGTAGATGACCCACAGGTCCAGGTGTATGGGGAAAAGGGCAAAAAATTAATCCTGGCAATACCTAGGTGTATTAGATCCAGGAAATTGGAAAAAGAAGAAAGAGTTATAAGGATTGGCATTGGCATGGGAACATAAACTGTACATACACACATACACAAGCAGTAAAATTATGGTGCTTAGTTCTGTACATAATGGGTTGAGGAGTACAGAGGTAAAACAGAAAGTTTACAGAAAGCCCTCAAACTCATTGGAAGATTCTACTTCTTTGTTCCCCTTCCTAGATGGAGTGAATCCAGAAGAAACTTACATTGTTAAATCATGCTTTGGATTTCCTCTGTTCTACAATTAGTGATCCAGTGAACAATCATAATTATAATCACCATATGGCTGAACATAGTGTTTTAAGTTCAGTCATGTTTGTTTCTCATAAGTATGAAAATTATAAAATCTGCTTTTTTAAGTTGAAATTACATTAGAAAGTTTAATCACATCATATAGTCCTATTATCTTATGAGTGATAATTGTCATTGTTATAACATGAGCTCTATAACGTTTTCAGAAAAGTTGGAAATAAGTAAAATAGTTTAATGTGTTGATGATTAAAATTTAGTGAGTTGAAGGTGATTAGTAACTTCATAGACAAGTCTGTTCAGATACCAGACAATTTCCAGAGTGAGAAATCCTCTTCCCTAAAGGTATAATACATTTTAGTGGTCTAAAATACCATGGTTTATAGAGGAATGGCCTATAATTTCTTGCGTGGAGTTAAGTGGTGTGCATTTTATATAACCTATAATTTATTAATTAATACATTAGTACTTTCTCTTGCCTTTTGCTGCTGTTGGGAAGTCTGTCTCATTTTCTCATTACCTCTACTCTGACATCATGGAAGATTTTATGAAGTTAATAAAAGATTTAAATATATAAAATAACACAGTGACTTTTCAAAAGTATGTTTACCTTATTGGGACTGTGTAAAAGATTTTAAAAATATAAAGCAGATTCAGTATCACTTAAAAGTCTGGTCAATTTTTCTTCATCTCTACTGGTACATAGTATTACAGTTGACATGAACTGACCAGGATGAGTTTCACTCATCTTGAATAAATGTTTGGTGTGTTGCATTCTCAATTCTACTTTATTGGCACTTAAGATTTAGACAATAATTCACTTTCTGAGATTAATCAATCTACAATAGAGGATTGTCTTTTTCAAGGTCTTGTAATTTGTCCTTTTGCAGTGTAATCATCAGGAAGGATAGTGCCTCCCTCTCCCATTGTCTTAGGAAGGCAGGAGCCTAAGTTCAATAAACACTAATCAGCAAACACAACCTCATCAAATTGTATAGATTCCTTCCCCACATCCTTAAGTATTTGGACCAACTTACCCTAGTTCCTTAGCAGACTTTTGTCTTCTCTTTAAATGAAATTGAGTTCAGTCTATAAAGTCTACACTAATCTCTATACATTGAACTAATCTTGATTGACTTCTTCCTTTCCCTCTTAACCGCTCCAGTACAGCTTTTATTTATTTTTATTTTTTTATTTTTATTGATGTTTTGTGTATTTCATACATCATTTTCCAATTCAGTTCAGGCCTTCCCTTCCCTTGCCCCCACCCCACCCCTACTCATCGCAGATCATACATTCTGCCGTAACTTTTCTGCATCTTTCTGTTTTTTTGTTTTGTTTTGTTTTCATTTTTTTAACAATAAGTGATAATTTGTGAGTACAAGTATCCTTTGTGTAAAATCCATTTGAGAGCAGTTGTGCCCAAACCCACACAGCTCACGGGTCCCACCATCCAGGAGGGGGGGGGGCTTGTATGTTCAATCAAGTTGATCAGGCGAGTGTCCAGTCTATATTGTTGTAGTTTCACCATTCACCCCAATCGCAGCCCTTACATTCTACCACAACTTTTATTTTATAATAAACATCACCAATAAAGTATTTCTAAGTGTTTTCATTTATTCATTTAATTTCACATCAATCATTTGGACAGATATCAGTACCCTCATTTTACTTCTATAGAGGAAGGTCAGGTGAGAGCAGAAAGGAAACAAAAACAATATTTCTTCTAGCCTCAATAGAAACCCAATTCTAACAGCCCTTTCATTCTTTCTTTCTGAACTAATGTCAAGCAATATTTAATTTGAGTTTTGTTATTCATTTAGTAAGAGTCAATACATGTTCAATCTGTATGAGAGGCTTGGAGCTATAGTTTAAAACAAAACATACATGACTCCTCATCTCATAAAATTGGCAGTCACAGTGGCTTGAATTTAGCCATGGAAAAGCACAATTGAGTTATTTTTAAATATTATTTTATTTGTATATATTAATTGAGCAAGTGATGGATGACATTCATTCTCAGGTTTACTTTCACTCACATAGTATACTTTGATCATATTTTCTTCACCCAATTCTATTTTCCCCCTATCCCTAATTCCCTTCTCTAATCCCTCTTCTACTGTCTTTTCCCCCTAGATTCTATATAACCCATGGATGTTTGTGTTTGTTATTCTGGCTTATTTTGATTAACATGATGAACTTCAGTTCTATCAATTTTCCTATAAATGACATAATTTAATTTATCATCACATAAAAATATTATATATTATCAAAGTTAAGTGAAAGTATTGTAGTTTTATTATCAGAGCAATGAGGAGCTATTTGAAGAAGCTCATGCAAGAGAGTCAACACCATGTTTGTGATGTTTCAAAACTCTCTAAACGAGAAATGAAGTAGTGAAAAAGGGGCTGCCTCACTTACTAGAGAAATGATGGTGGGTTAACCTACTAAGAGTCTCAAAGGAAAACAGTCAGCAAGTTCTAGGAAAACCTCTAAAATATTTGTATTTTGCTGGGTGGATGATAAAGAGGAAAGTGTTTAAATGCCATCCAGAATTCAAGAATGAATACCCTTTGAGCAAGATACCCAGAAGCCACCTGGGGAAAAAAAAAAAAAGAATGAATACCTTTAACAGCTCAGATAAAAATGGGGGATGTGTTGTAAGGTTAGAGCTATCACTTCTGAAGTTGTCATGCTGCCCATAACCAGTTTCCTTCCCTCCTTCTTTCCTTACTCCCTCCTTTCCTTCATTCTTTCATTTCTTTCTTTTCCTTCTCTTTCTTTCTTTCTTTTTGTTCTTTCCGTTTCTTTCTTTCTTCTTTCTTTTCTTTCTTTTCGTTCTTCTTTCTTTCGTCTGTTTCTTTTCTTTTTATTTTTGCTTTCTTTTGTTTTTCTTTTCTTTCTTTCTTTTCTTTCTTTTCTTTCTTGTCTTTTCTTTCTTTCTCTTCTCTTTCCTTTTCCTTCTTTCTTCTTGCTTTTTCTTTTCTTCCCTTTCTCTTCCCGTTCTTCTCTTATTCTTTTCTTTCTTTCTTTCTTTATGGT
>VZQC01007945.1:3398423-3431780 GCA_009823505.1 Rhizomys pruinosus
TACCTTAGAGATTTAGATCTATAATTAAAGGGCAGAGTCAGACAATTGCTCTTCTTGCTGCCAGGAGTTCCCATAGTTCCAGCAAACTTCTGGAAAAATAATTGGAGAATTCGTTATTTAGTCTTTTGAACATGTTTTGACAAACTCCTGATAGATTACTAGGAAGTTTATGGCCACATCAAATAGAATTCCATTACAGAAAATGCAAGGCAGGTTTGAACTATAGTTTTAAAATGTGTAAAACTGTTTGAAAGTCGTGACAAGGTGTGCTGGATAGCTTTAGTGTCAACTTAATGCACTGGGTTGTAGGGAGCCTCAATTGGGGAATTGGATTGGCCTGTGGCCACATCTGTGGAGTATTGATTGTCGTTAGCAGTTGGGCGGGCCCAGCCCACAATTAGTAGTGCCACCCTGGGGCCGGTTGTTGTGTATGGTATAAAAGGGCAGGATGAGCATGGGCCAGGCAAGCAAGCCAGTGAACAGCACTCCTCCATGGCCTGTACTTCCTGCTCCTGCCTCCAGGTTCCTGCCCTGAGTTCCTGCCTTGGGCTCCCTAAGTGATGAAACTGTGACCCAGGATGAGTAAGCTGAAGTAACCCTTTCCTCCCCAAGTTGGTGTCGGTCAGAGTGTTTTGTCACAGCAATGGAAGACAAACTAGAACACTAGGTCTTGAAGTTTTTCACTTTTCTCAGTTCATGTCTATGCCAAGTTCTCAAAATGAGTATAAATATAAATAAATCAATATATCTATGTTATGCATGTACAGGCATGCTGTATAGGATGTTTGAGTCAGTGGTGGTACATGTACATAGTACTTGTTGCCTAAAATTATAATGAATCACTGGCCTCTAGTATTTTTAGCTATCATGGCAAAGCACATCTCACTGCTAGTTTTTGTAGTTATGATGGCCTCAACAAGCCTACTTTGCTGCCACTTCTTTTTCTCTGAGTTTTGTTTGGTTGATTGGGGGTGTTTTTTGTTCGTTTTTATTTTTTGGGGGGTGGTGTTGGTTTTGAGACAGGGTCTCCCTTTGCTGCCACTTCTATAAAAGTAATCATGCATGTTCAGTAACATGGTTCATGTACATATTTATTACTGATCTTTCTACTTACTACTCTCCTCTCTCTCTCTTCTCTCTCTCTCTCTCTCTTTCTATCTCATATATATATATATATAATATAATAATATTATAGCGTAGACTTTACATTGATTATTATTTTAAGTGTTATTATATCTTACCTTAACCAAACAGGGAAGTTGACTGTAACATAGCCGTGCTAAGTTAAGTCTCTTGAGTGAATCAAAGATTATGCACAATGACTAATGAAGGCCATCAAAGTTCACTTAGTGCCCTCTATGATATTTGCATAATGTTGTAAATTGTTTACCATTTCCTAAATGTATAGTCTATAGTCATTGTTCAGGCACTCATAGCTGTATGGTAAAGTGCAGATTGTACAATAGCTGCCATTTTACTTAAACTTTTAAGTAAAAATATATGTATTTTGTTTTTGTTTTTGGAGACAGGTTTCCCTGTAGCACAAACTGGCCTAGAACTTTCTATGCAGACCAGGCTGGAGTCCATCTCATGAGTGTCGGGATCATAGGTGTGTACCACCATGCTAGACTCAAAAAATCTACTTTCCAAGCTCTAATAATTTAACTTTTTTTTAAATTTCATTTTATTTATTTCGGTATGTGTATCAATGTACTGTCTGCATGCAGGTCTGTGCACCCGTGTCGTGCAATGCCGCGGAGGTCAGAAGAGGGTCTCGGATTCCCCTAGAGCTGGAGTTCTCCTGGAATTGGAGTTTCAGACGGCTCTCGGCCGCCATGTGGGTGCTGGGGATCGAACCCGGGTCCTCTGTAAGAGCGGTCAGCGCTCTTAACCGCTAGGCCATCTCTCCAGCCCTAATAATTTAACTTTTTTTAAATTTTTTATTAATTTTTATTTATTTCTGTATGTGTATGAGTGTACTGTCTGCATGCAAGTTTGTGCACCCGTGTCGTGCAATGCAATTTAACTTTTTACATGTGTTGTATAATTGTGGGATTATAAAATTGTCTTATTAAGCATGCCTGGTGAATATGCATATATACTCTTCAATGTTTTCTGGTAGATACTGTTGCCTATTAATCATTTTGTAATTAAAGTAGGTGGTGCTTCAAATAGCTTCAAGCAGGTATGTACATTTTAATAGTACTCTTAGAAAATAAAAGCCTTTGGCATCTTAGTGTTCTGTTCATGTTAAAATGGCCCAGAATCCAAGATTGCACTGTTTTACAGTTTGAGATAAACTCCCATTTTCCTAACTATCTTCTATTGAATAAGCACTATTCTTCTACATTGTTCACAGACAATGGTGTAGTTGTTTTGGATTTAGTCAATTTAAATAAGCTCTTTATCAAAAAATATCTGAAAACATGTTTAACATTCTAAGTGGTTTCCATTTGGCTACACACCAAGGAGAAATGTAGTAAAAACAAATAAAAAAAAAAGAAAAGAAGAAGCAGGACAAGGATTGGAATTTTATTTTTGTGTGTTTGCATTTTATTAGACTGGAGTTCACCTAATTCTGTTCCTGTGAGTTTTAATTGACATAAATTAAATTTGGCTGAATTGTACAATGTTGAATGGAAGGGTTGGGAATAAAATTCCAGTGCCAAATGAAGTATAATATTTTTTAATCTGAGGAAATTGGTGCCAGCTGTATGGTCTGTGTGCTATTCTCCTTTTATGAGTGAACAAAGGTGTGGTTGTTGCCATTTCAATTTAGAAACTGGAGCTTGTTTGCAGTCATTAGAAATCTATGGCTATAGATGCATGCTTGATGTTTACTGAAGAGAAAATAAACTTAAGTGACTGAATAATAGAGTATAATTTGTGCTAGTAGTGTGAGATGTTGTCACCTTCTTTTACAGTAATATCTGATATTATACATGACTTTAGGATATATTACATGCATCCTTGTACACATAATATAGCCATGCTTGCACACAATTTATACAAACAAGAGTCACACACAGTAAGAATGCACAAAGCCATCACAAGGCACATTCACCCAAGATAATGTGGAAATCATTTGAAAATAATGTGTCTTTGATCCTGATTTTGATTACATACTCAGAAAAATGGATTTCTTAGTTATGGACTTTGTTTTAATTTCAAAGTGTGGACTTTGTTTTAATTGCAGAGAAAAGATAGTTCTAAATTATCTTCTAATTCACATGGACTTATTCCTAATAATTTGCTGATAACCTGTTGTTTAAGAAAATAGGCCCCATATATACGATTATAATATTCATTGGCTTCAAAACAAACTAGTTTTCTATGGCAAATTTATGCTTAAAATCACATTAGCCAAAGTGATATAAACAAAAAAGACTCATGATCTCCTTAAGTACTTAATTAAACTTTTTATAAGCGATAATGCTATTGCTGAAGACAGGAAATACTATTGAGACCAGATCTTGAGCAATGGAGCTGGATCTGACCTGGAAGTCCCCCCCCCAACCCCCAGGCAATCTCTCATAAATTTGAAGAGTTTTTAGTGGGAAAGTAGCAGAAAGATGCAGGACGTGTTTGCACATCAGCTACTGCCACTGAGAATGTGGAATTATATTCACACCAATATTCAATTTCTGATCAATTTGTAACAGTAGATTGTAAGTAGTTAAAGAGAGTGCCTAACATTCAAAATTACTTTTGAAACACAATGCAAAGAAAGAACTCTAATGCAATCTCTCAATTGCATTTAATAATAATGTAGAAATATTGGCCAATTAATTGTAATAGACACCACAAAAATGTTCATACACAGCAGAAACCATGTGTACTTGAGAGATAAGGGAAATTAGTATGTGTTGTAACTGTGTACTTTCTGCTCAAGTTTTCTATATATCCCAAAGTGCTCCAGATAGAAAATATAATTAGTTCAGAGTTTTGTTAGAAGTTTTTAATGATGCCTTTTTATTTTTCTCTTGGTATTCCACCCTTCTTGCAAAATTACATTTCTGGTAACTGATAGCTCTTTCCAGAAGGACTTAACCATTTGGTAAAATCTGAAGTGGTTTTGGGTTATAAATATTGAATATTCTTAGCAAATGGGAACAAAAAAAGAGAGAGAAAAAACTATTCAAAGCACTAACCAAAACAGAAAGCCTCTGCACTGAAAAGCTTATAAAAGACTGAGAAAAAGATGCAAGACAGGACTTGTTTATGACAGAATCCGAGCTCTGATGGGGTGCAGAGGTCACAAGGGGTGGGTATGGATGGGGGAATGAGTCTAAATTTGATTAAGAAATGTTGTATGAAATGCGCTCAATAAAAATTAAAAAGTTAAAAAAATATTGACTATTCCATTGTTGGCATTAATATATCTAAGTTCAGAAAGCTTTACATATGTAAACATTCCTTTTAAGCATAATATGTGCTTCTGATATGATTATTGCCTGAAAAGTTATCTGTGTTCTAAGGCAAAACATACTGTTTTTACAATTTTTTTTTCAAATTAAACAAATTTGTAATGTAGTGACTTTCACTATAATGGCAGATGTTCCTTCTTCAGAGATACAATATAATGAATAAACATAGTATGGAAGGTCAGACATGTATCTCAGTGATAGAGTACTTCCTTAGCATATGCGAGCACCTGGATTTGGTCACCATAGCCACAAAACAAACACAAATCAAAACAAGAATATGTAGTAACCACTCCCTAACTGTAAACTAGAGCCAATTGTTACAGTGGTAATTTCCTATATAAAACAGGCATAACGTATTAATTGATTGATAGGCATAGGAACTGTGAAAGGATATTTCTCTATCTAGAACCAAATTCAATAGTAAATTGTTTATAAGTTGTGTAATTAACCAAACTATATTACTACAGGAAAGCTCTGACATCAGCAATGAATTATTCTGCCTAGGAGATGTTGGCTAGGGGATTCAAACCCCCCCCAAAATTATAAAGGCTTTTTGCCTATAAGTGGGTTATATGCAAGGAGAAAGGCAGTAAGTCCCTGTTGTCGAAAACCTGGTGTGAGCATGAAAAATGTTATGAGACGTCACTTGCTAGCATACAACTGGCCTCTGAAATGCTAGAGAGCTTTACCAAAGGCCACTAAAGCAATACAGCAAAATATTTTTCTCCCTGAGACAAGCAAGACCTCCTCCATCAATATCAGCTAAACCACGCCTGCGACGCATCTGCTGCGAACAGTCGGCGCCAAGTGATAATATATATATATATATTTATTTATATACCTTATATATATGACCCAAATCTATTTGGGCTATTGGCTCTCTCCTGTGTGGTTTGGATGAATAACTCACAGCAGATGCCGACTAAGCTCATGTCCTCTGAGTGGTCTAGAGATAGTTTAAGCCAACAATAAGACACTTGTCACCTTTATAGAAATGAAACTCCACAGTCTGCAGAACGCATACTTCCAAGCCATCTGCTGTCTATGCCTCAACAGCCTTTGCTTGACATAATAATTAGTACTGCTTAATGCCTGTACATCCAATAGCTGTGCTGTGGCTAAGAATGCTAGAAAAAGGGGCTGGAGAGATGCCTACAGGTTAGAGCGCCGACCGCTCTGCAGAGGACCCAGGTACCGTTCCCAGAGCTTACACGAGGTGGCTCACAACTGCCAGAAACTCCAGCTCCAGGAGAACTCCATTTCCAAGGGAAGAGAATCCCATCGCTGTTTCTCCATCAGGGCGGATCCGAGATTCCCCTCTTCTGACCTCGGGATCCCATGGTCTGCGGACACGGGATGCACATAAGCTTGCATGCAGACCCGCCAGGATACTTCATACAGCTACAGACATATAAATTATAAAAAAATAAAAAAAAATTTAAAAAAAAAAAAAAAAAAAAAAAAAAAAAAAAAAAAAAAAAAAACAGAATGATTAGAAAAGGGTATCACTGGAAAGCTGTCAATCCATGAAGGGAATTAACCTGAACAGACTGGAGTTTATTTGGAGTCCAAAATGACAACTCAAAAGAATAGACTGTTTTCTTCTCACCCACTTTGTGCCCTTTCCAAAGCCCAGGGAACAAAACTGCGGAAGAGACTTCATTATTGTGGACCTAGATTTGTAAGGCTCAGGATGGATAGGGGTGACGATCATTGGACTACTAGGAAGATAGTTTCTTGGACTCCTGATTTGGGAATCAATATGCTTGTGCATACGAGCTTTTCCAATTGGACTATGGAAACTTTGGGTTGCTCAAAATTTGGAAATAGATAATTGCAAAATGCAACAATTACCAAATTGTATATGACATACTGAGTAACTATCAATGCTTTTTTTGCAAACATTGTCATTATATTTTAAAATCCCTTAAAAAAAAAAGAATACGTAGTATGTGTCTCTGTATCTAGAGTTATTTGTGTGAGGACATACCAATAGTTCACCTGCGTCGATGGTAATAGTATTGTATGGTGTGTATTGATGATCTACATTACAGTACAAGTCTTCTATTACCATTTTAATATTCTTAAATGGATTCATAAAAGCAGATTTACATGTCGTGGTTTTGATTACAACGTCTCCCCTCTACAATTCCCTTGGTCGTTACATATTTTCTCTTATATTTTATATCTTTATGTATAATGAATGTGATTGCTTTCGCGTGATACGGTAGGTAGACTGTGTATGCTTTGCCAGAATAACAGAAAACATAACATCAAAAGATGCCATCAGTGCCCCTAGAACTGGAGTTTATGGATGACGTTGGTAGGCCTCCCATGTGAGGTGCTGACACTTGAACCTGAGCGTCCCTCACTGCAAGAACAGAGCTGTCCTTTCTAACTACAAGACACCGATTCCAGCAGCCACTTGACAATCTTAAATAGGTACAGCAAAAAGAAAACAAATTTACTCAGTAGTATGTACACTGGTTATGGGTTTTATCTATCAATTCTGCATAAACATTGTCTGAGGACTACTTATATGTATAATGCAGATGTTTGCAGAAAACCGCACATAGTTGTTCAAATGAGTGTCCAGCCTACACTGCTGTAGTTTCACCACTCAACCCCCAATTATGCCAGCACAATGTTACATTCTACCAGGCCCCTCTTCCACAGATTGTTCCTAGGCATTAGAAAAGGGGCACAGTGGGATGAGAAGCAAAAAACGGTCCTCTCTCTCTGGAGCTGTTTGTCTTTTCTGCGTCAATCTCTGCTTGTTCTCCTTTTCATAGGGCTGACAGAGTTTGGTTCGGATGCGAGTACCTTTACGTGCCTACTAATGAACAACACAGCACATTAGATAGTATAGTAATTTACAGCAGCATACTAGACTATTTTTATGGTAGCGTTACTTTGGCATAGCAAACATACGTTGGATGATATGTTAATCGGCACTATTTGATCTACACTTGATTGAACAAAACAAAGCCTGTTCACCTCCCATCTCGGGAAGGTGCGCTGTGGCGGGGTTCTGGGACAACAAGCTCTGTAGATTGTTTTGCACGAAGGAAGCATGGCTATTCATGGATTATCATTATAGCTAAAAAATGAAAAAAAAAAAACCTGAAAGATGCAGTACAGTTATATCAAAATGCATGATCTGGAGTGGGATGAGGTGTGGTGGGGAAGGAAGGGAATCTACTGCCCATCGCGCCTGATCTGAATTGGGGCGGAAATGACTTCATGCTGCAACCTCCAGCCCGAAATGCCCGTAGCATATTAAACCATCAATAAAATTAAATTACGAAACACACAGTAGAACAAAAACCAATGTCTATGTGCAGTATCAGTGATTAATATTTATTTTAGCTTAACATTATTATTTTTAAACCTTTTCCTAATACCAGCTCATATGGTACTCCATCCATAAGCATCCTAAAATATACCACAATGCTTAGTCCATATATTTAGTTCTATGCTCCAATTTTTAGTTAATTAGGCTTATTAAAACTTTTTCACCACTAAGTCAATAATATCATTTCTCAATGGCAATATCATCAGAGAGTCACCATTACAATGATCCCGATTTCTCATGTCCTCCACCCCCCACCCCACGAACTAGTCCACGTGAAACTACCTGCCTAGCCATGTCCGCTTGCATCTTTATCTCGAGTTCTTGGTCCAGATTTTTTTCTCATCCTTAAGATTCTACACTTTTTTAATTTGAATTGCTGCCTTTGTGTATTCATACATCATTTTCCTACATCAGTTCAGGCATATATCCCCCCTTCCCTATCCCCCCGCCAGACCACCCCTACCCATCCGCAGATCGTGTATTCTGCTGCCCCATGTTGTTCTGCATCTTTCTGCTGCTTTTTTGTAATCTTGTCCATTTCGATTTTGCATTTTTTTACACAATTAGGTGATAATTCTGTGAGTATCAAGCCATCCCATGGCATGTATAAACCAATTTGTAGCCAGTTCAGCCTAGCCCTAGACCCCACACAGACTCGAGGGCTCCCACATCCAGCAGCGGGGGGGCTATGTATTATGTTCAATCAAGGTTGATCAAATGAGTGTCCATCTATATTATTGTTTAGTCTTCATCCTTTAACCCGAATCGTAGCGCCCTGTAACATGTCGTGATCACAGCCCTGCTCTTCTGCAGATTGTTCCCATCAGGCTGTAGAAAACGGCGGCACAAGTGGTCGAGAAGCAAAACACTACTTTCTCTGGAGCTGATGTCTTGGTCTCTAGCTCAGTTTTCTGGCTGTTTTCTTTCATTGGGCTGCCAGCTTGTCCAGGCTTAACCTTTCGATCCTACTAATGGAAGCACAAGCAATTAGATCAATCTGTGACTTGATTCGACCCGTGTCAAGAGTATGTATATAAACCAAGCCTGCTCTGTTTGATGACTCATGTTTGTTCCCAACTAAACACGCTTAATAGAAAAAAAAGCGGGATATAGATAGATATGAAAAGCTTTTGTCAAAAACACCTTGCAACCCAAATCTTAAAACCAACTATGGGAAGAGATTTGCAATTGTTCCAACAGGCCTGAGTATCACCAACTTAATGGGTGAGAAAGAAAAATGCAGCTCTTGCACGTGAAGCTTAGACCACGTACCAGGCAAAGTCGCCAGCAGAATAGGCTAATTTTGACTCCTCCTGCGCATTGCACAAGGGAAGAAATGCCTCAGATTGCGACAAACATCAAACCCCCCTGCGGATCCTACTTGTAACAAATATTTAAGTGCATTCCCTAACGAAGCCAACCTTGCTAGGGTGCTGCCCAAAGGCTTCTTGAATACAAGAGACTTTCTTAACTCCCCGCCCATAGAATAACAGCAGAAATAAGAAGAAAATAAGAGTATGATGAGGTCATTCTCCAGCTGCTAGATATGCGAACCAGACTGCTTATAGAATGTTCTCTTGTAAACATCAGAAACACTGCTTCTTTAATGTAACAATGTCATAGAAACTGTGAACAAGGCAATTATCATTTTCTACTTCAGAACCAAATCATAATGCTAAAGCTCTTCCTTAAGCCTATGCACTTAACAGATTTGCGTCGTATTTACTATGTTATTTCAGTTTCTGAAATGCAAAAATGTCCAAAAGATTTGTTTCCAAATTATTCACATCAAAGTGTTGTCTTATCATCCCACTTCAAAGTGGCCATAAAAACAAATGAGAGGGTAATCTAGAAACCACTTTGAAACCCTAATATATATATATATAATATCTATCATACGTATAACTATATATCATATATATATTTTTATTAAAGTTAATACATATACTTAATATATTCATATAGTACTTAGATAAACCCACACACCGGCACACTTTTGAGGCCTCCCTCTCCACACCTCGAGTGCACCAGACAGCTATCCACCTGATGCGCCCGCATCCGGTGCCCGCGTTTCGCGAACAGACCACGGATACATTCCCCCCGAATCCACTGCCACTGCCACAACCTAAAATCCACAACAGCGGTGCTCTAGTCCTCACCCCACAGGTGCACGAACCGTCATGACTACAACACTATTATATACTATCCTTTATACATCTAATTGTGGCTTCATTCCTCTTTCTTCTTGTAGCGAAGCGTTACTGCCACATGCACTGTTTCATTATCACCATAATAAATCAGATGGTTAAAAGTGACTATCTTGCTTTTTATGATCACTTTTCCACTTTTACAATTCCTTCTTAAAGAAAATTTATGTATTGCAATGCTGCGTATAAGTGAGTAGGAAGATTTTAGTCAACAGAAGCGTATTATGGTACAGTCTCAAGATTACTGTGGGACCATGGGGCTGAGAGTGGCTTCAGCATTGAGCCACTGGCTGCTCAGTGCAGAGGCGGTCTGAGTTTCAATTCCCCCCCCATACCACACCGCTGAACATAGCAGTAAGAACCATCTGTACAATACTACGTTTCCCAGACGGAATCTGACACCCTGCTTCTGACGCTCCACATGTGACTTATTGTTGCCGGCCTACATGGTTCGCTAACTATGCCTCTCAGAGCACTGGGATTAAGGCTGTGCCCACCCAACACAGCTTCCAGTTGTTTTCAACAATAATTGCTTTGTGATCATTCAAGAAAGTATTTCCCTTTCCCACAACCCGAAGCAAATAACTTTGTTACGGAGAAGTGATGCGGATAGCACAGAAGGATCCTACACACTTTGGGAGGTACCATTTAATAAAGTCATGTAAAATTATACATGCAAAATTATGTGTACAAGTTAACATGCATTTATAATGAGAAAATATATTAAAGTAAATATATTTAAATATTGTCCCAAACCACTAACATCACAAAAATCTAGAAAATGAGCATGATATTTACTCAATTGTTTGTATGGTACCTCTTTCTCACATTTTTGTACACTGTAATCAACTATTTACAATGATTTACTCATATGTTTTTTCTTAGGCAAAAGAAAATAACTTGCTTCAGTTATTATATTGATCCACATGTATTTGTTTTGGATAGTTTATAATAGTTTAATTTTATAACTCATGGTTTAAATATAATGGAATTTTGATAATTTTTTTCTGAAAGTGAGAAAACTTTTTAAATGTTTGTGTAATAAGTTTTATTTAAAGGAGTTCCACAAGCCAACTCTTCTGTTAGTGTATACTTTATGTGCTAATGATCTTGCCCATGCTATCTGTGTAATGATTTACATCCAATAATACCGTAGGTCAATGATTGGAAGGGTGTTTCTAGAAGTCATTTCTTTTAACCAGGTAACAATTGTCTAACTATGCATAGAATTGGCAATCTCAAAAATATTTCCCAAATAACTTAAAATGACATCACGAGCTCAGCTTCCTCTTAATGGAACTCAAGTACTCAAAGGCTTAATTCCTATGCTACCTGATGAGACAAGCTGAATAGGAATACAAAACATTCTCAATAAAATACAGATGAATATTTTAATTTTGCACAAATAAAATACCCCATAGCCACATGAATATATTGTAGGGCACCGTTGTCAACCTTCGAAGGTAACAGTGGAAGTGAAAGACTTTGATACTTAAGCTTAATACAGTTTGAATGGGCCTGTCTCTGAACATGATATAAGGATTAGATCAAAAGTCAGGTGAAGGGCTGAGGAGACGTCTCAACTGATGAGTGCTTGCCAAACAACTGTGAAGAACTGAGTTTAGATCCCCATCTCCCACATAAAAGCCAGATATAGCTGCACATCTGTCACCCTGCAGCTAGGACTATTATTCGGCCGCAGAACCTTAAAGTAGACTACGCCAGAAATCTCTATTTTGCCAGCCTTGACTGTAGCCAATCAATTGATTGAGCTTCTAAGTGCTTCAGTGAGAGACCCTCGTTCAAAAAAACCACAGGGCAAAACTGAGTACTTGAACTGACTCACATTCAATTAATAATATGCCCGTTGACAAAATTTTTGAATATACATCGCGTTGTCCCTCTCCACCCATCCCCCCTTTCCAATTCACCAATTCTCAGCATCCATTTTCTGACTGCAGTCTTTCTGATTGTGTCTATTCTCTATGCACCCTACTCATGAGAAATATTTATATCTGGGTTAGTTGTATACTTAGCACTCCACATATGCAGCGGACCCATTCCCATTTCGTCTTTTTTCTGGGGACTTGTGGTTACTTCACTACATACATGTCTTCCATTGCCACACAAGACCTGATTAGATTCAAGCCAGTTTACATCTAGCACTGGATGCGGAAGGGCTCATGAGCCCCACCTCCTCTACGAGGAGGCTTATGAATAGTTGATCCTCTTCTGGGGAAGAGCAGAGTCCAATTTTTAAGGGTGTAGGTACTGGTGGGAAGGCCATGCTCCAATGGATGCCCCCCCCATGCAGGATTATATAAACAGCACAAACAAGTTGATAGGAGGAGATGAGCAGAGCGAGGAGGAAGGTCGAGGAGGCAGGAGGAGGAAGACGAGAGAGGAGGAGGAGAGGAGAGGAGGCAGGAGGAGAATGACCAAAATACAAATTATTTAAAAGAAATTGACTGCTCCCTACTGACATAAACCCAGCAAAGACACTGTACCTCATTAGCTTCCTGCCAGTATGTTTATTGCACAAAAGACCTGTATAAATCAAGCCAGCAAGATCAGTCAGTATTCCAGTAGGCAGCATTAATGGGACTCATTGGATTAGAGAAAGAGATGAGAAGGGGCCTGTTGAGGGTAGGTATTGTCAAGACACATTTTATACATGTATCAAGTTGTCAAAGAACAGATAAAAGATATTAAAAAACAACCACAGGGAGTGGTAGGGAAGAAATCTGTGGCCATGCACACATATATGCCCAATATGTTCATTCTAAAGACAGTTGTTTTAATCAAATATCACATTATACACAACAATGGGGGGCTTAGTGGTAATTATTTTTGAGAAAGAAAACTTTATATCATCTGAAACAGCTAAAATTTAATTTGCATAGATTAAATGTTCTCCTGTAAGTGAAAATATGAGATCCTTCTGTCTGTCATCACAGTTCTGCCACCCCAGATAAGTTCAACAGAATTGTATCATCTGTATAATGTTTCTTTATCAATGTTTGTCTCAACTTCCTTTTGAAACCCCGATCTGAGTATCCTATTGTCATTATTTAATCACAATACCAAGCTATTCCAAAGCTTGGGTCATCATCGGTTGCTATGGCAAAGATATTTGCCACCTTTATTTGATATCTATCTTGTTATCAGTGAAAACTGATATATTATGTGCTTCAGTGGCCCCTTATTCACTCCTCTGCACATAATCCTTTACTTCCTCTACCTCCATAATATATCTCCAGTACACTTCCTTAATTTGGGTCCACTTTATTCACCTAACTCCTTATATGAACATGTTCAATATGTCAGATTCCAGGACCTAGTGCTAAATAATCAAACCAAGATGCCATGTAGATAAACATGCAATTATTTTTAAAATTCTTCTGTATTTTCTAGTTCTCAGAGTAATCCTCACACCTCTTTAAATACAACTCTCCCACATTCTTCTCTAGCTTGCTCTCTCTAACTACTATTCTGTACACAATTTCTGTTTAAGTAATTCTAGTTTCTTGTTTTTGAATATCTGATGCCCTCACGTGTTTAATTTCTTATGTGTGAGATTCTTATTAGTCTTCTGTTTAACAATTTTTTTAATTATCTCAGCTAACTTCAAGTGGAAACAGTTTCTTTGAAAACTTTCTAGATCTGAGAGGTAAATGACAAATCTCTTATTTTTTATACATTCATAACACCTGGGCATAAATTTATGGTACTGCTTAATAGACAACTTTGGTATCACACTGTGATGGTTAATCCTGGGTGTCAACTTGACTGGACTAAGGAACAAATAAGAGAAAAAGGACCACCTCAACCCGGATAGCCCACCCCAAGAAGGCGTTACCTTCTGCAGGCAGGCAGTATTAAAGGCCACGGCAGAGGGAGCTGTTCCCTTTTTTCCTGTGGCTTGCCTCTCTCACTGGTGAGTTTGTCTTGCTGTTGTGATCAACCCTTCTGATCCCAGCGTGTACTGAGACCAGCGGATCTCCTGGAATCCATCGGGCCTTCAGCACCAGATTGGAACTACTGAGACATCCAGCGTTGTGGACTGAGCAGTTCCCGGGATTCTCAGCCTCTCCAGTGCGGCGCAGCTGCTGTTGGACTCCTTGAACTCTGTCACATGAGCAAATCAATAAATTGCGTATAGCTATATATTCTGTTGCTTCTGTTTCTTTAGAGAACTCTGACTAATACACACACATTTTTTTTTTACCCACAGATTTTTACATTCAATGTGATCAAGTACTATCTTCTCTATTTCTGTTTTCCGATTACAAAATAAAGGATCTGTTACATAGGAGATTATCACAAGTATTTTTAATAAATAAATAATTGTGAAGAAAATTTTGAGTTATGGTTTAGTTAGTTAGATTCCCTTACTAATCTCTGATATTTTCTTTAATTCCTAATTTGTGAGACATACTCAATGAGATATATGATTTTAATCACCTTAGCAATGTGTATCTCCATATAGCATATTAAATATGAAAATGAAATATATAAGCATGGTTTAGTTACCGATATTACAAGAAAAGTTTGTTATGTAATTAGGTAATGATACTGATTACTTCTTTAATGTGCTAATATAATGTCAGGAAATTCTAAGCAAGAACCACATATAACTTTATTTTAAGAGGTTGCTGGAGTGGAGACTTCTACTTCTGTATACTCTTACTGAACCCAAGTGAATCCTAAAATACTAGGTATATAAAAGAAATGGAATCTGTACTAGGTAGGAAAATAGTGTAAGATTAGCTTAGTATGTTTAAAGAGTAATGCATAAATCACAAACTCAAAGTATGCAAAAATAATGCAGTTTTTCAGAGGCTCTAATGTGCTTGAACAGCTTTGGAAGATCATTACTAATGATAATAGTCATTGAAAAATCCTATAGCCAGAAAAAAAGATTAAAATAATTACTAAAATTAGTCATTAGAAAGGATTCATTTATCTTTTTTGGTCTACTTTCAATCATATTTTACTTCATCTCTTCTTTTTTCTTAAAATATGTTTGTGTATGTCAATCTAAAAAATGCAATGCTCCTTTTGTAAAGGAGCAACTGTTCCCAAGCAGCAAAAGCAAGTAAATAATGAAGGTATAAATGTGGAAATAGAAACTTAGACCAAAAATGCAAACAGAAAGTAAACTGAAGGGAAGCAATATACATCTATCAATAATAACCTCAAATATCAATGGTCTGAACTCCCCAACCAAGAGACACAGACTGGGAGAATGGATTAAGACTCTGAATACATCTTTTTGTTGTCTTCAAGAAACCCATCTCACCTTTAAGGGTAGGCACCATGTTAAGGTGAAAGGACAGAAAAAAATATTCCAAGAAAATGGTGTCAAAAAGCAAGGAGGATTCACTACTCTAACATCAGACAAAATGGACCTCAAATTAAAACTAATCAGAAGAGATGAAGAGGGCCACTACATCTTTATAAAAGAAACAATTAACCGTGAAGATTTCACAATAATAAATATAAAATCATCAAACTCGGGTGCACAGAAATTCTTAAGTACAATTCTGCAGGACTTCAAGACACAGATTAATCCCAACATAGTTAGAGTGGGAGACTTCAATACCCTACTGAACCCATTGGACATGTCAACTGGACAAAGAAATAAACAGAGTGACATCTGAACTGAGCAATATGAAACACCAAATGGACCTAAAAGACATCTACTGAATATTCCGCCCAAACACCAAAAAATATACTTTCTAACTTGGCACACCATGGAACATTCTCCAAAATTGACCATATACTGGGACACAGTGCAAACCACAATGAATACAAAAAATGAAATAATTCCATGCATTCTATCAGACCACAGCATAATAAATCTGGATATGAACAACAGAAAGAGTCCTATTGTTCTAGTTTATCTTCCATTTCTGTGACAAAACAGTCTGACCGACACCAACTTGGGGAGGAAGGGGTTTATTCAGCTTACATCTCCTGGGTCACAGTTCATCACTCAGGGAGCCCAAGGCAAGAACTCGGGGCAGGAACCTGGAGGCAGGAGCTGAAGCACAGGCCATGGAGGAATGTTTTTCACTGGCTTGCTCCTCTGGCTCACGCCCAGCCCGCCTCCTTATACGGTACACAACAACCTGCCCAGGGTGGCACCACTCATTGTGGGCTGGGCCCTCCCACACTACTTGACCATCAAGACAATACTCCACAGATGTGGCCACAGGCCAATCCAATGGAGCCAATTCCCCAGTTGTGGCTCCCTCAACCCAGGTGTGTCAAGTTGACACTAAAGCTATCCAGCACACCTATTATCTACAAGAAATCATGGAGACTAAACAACACACTCCTGAATAACGAATGGGTCAAAGGAGAAATTAAAAAAATAGAAATAAAAGAATTCCTGGAAATAATGAAACAGATGATACAACACAACAAAACTTATGGGACCCATTAAAGCAGTATTAAGAAGGAAATTTATAGCCCTATGTGCCTACATTAAGAAAACAGAAAGAGCACAAATAAATGTCCTAATACTGCAACAAAAAGCACTTAGCACTTGAAAGACAACAACAAATGAATCCTAAAACCAGCAGACAGGAAAAATCACAAAAATCATATCAGAAATCAATGGAATAGAAACAAAGAAAATAATACAAAAAAAATCAGTGAATCCAAGAAAGGATAAACAAGATGGATAGATCTCTATCCCAGTTGACCAAAAGAAAGAGAGAGAAACCCAAAATCAAAATTAGAGATGAAAAGTGAAACATCACAACAAATAATGAATATATCCTGGGGCTGGAGAGATAGCCTAGCGGTTAAGAGCACTGACTGCTCTTGCAGAGGACCCTGGTATGATCCCCAGCACCCACATGTGCCTAAGAACCGTCTGTATCTCCAATTCCAGGAGAACTCCAGTTCCAGGGGAATCTGAGACCCTATTCTGACCTCTGCGGCATTGCACGACATGGGTGCACAAACCTACATGCAGACAGTACACTCATACACATACAAAAAAATAAAATAAAAATTTAAAAAAAGATATATAAAAAAGAAAATATCCAGACAATCATATGTGAACACTTCAAAAATCTATACTAAACTTGAAAACCTAATATAAGCAGATGAATATCTGGAATCATGGACATCACCAAAGATTAAGAAAGAAGAAATCAACAGCTCAAACAGACCCATAATATATGAGGAAATTGAAATTGTAATTAAAAAGAAACCCTCCCAAAGTACAAAAATAAATAAATAAAAAATAAATCTCAGACCCAGATAGTTACACAGCAGAATTTGGCATTGCACCTTCATATTTAGTGCAGCATATAGTGCTTACAATGTATTACAGTGATTGAGGATAATGTTATATTCTTTTTAAAATTGTTTTTTAATTTTATTTTATGTGTATGAGTGTACTGTCTGCATGTAAGTAGGTGTACCCGTGTCATGCAATACTGTGGAGGTCAGAAGAGGGTGTCAGATCCCCCTGGAAATGGAGTTAAGATGGTTCTTAGCCACCATATAGGTGCTGGGAATCGAACCCGGGTCCTGTGCAAGAGCAGTCGGTGTTCTTAACCACTGAGCCATCTCTCCAGCTCCATAATGTTGTTTCTTAATGACTATGGCTAATTAACTAGAAATTTGTGGTGATTTGAGAAGAAATGAGACTAAAATTTTCTAGAAAAACACCTTGTTAAACAAATTTATTAGGTTCATGTAAGTTCAGAAGATTGTGTGTGAAAATGTTACTAGTCATTACCAGTGCTA
The DNA here is from genome assembly GCA_009823505.1 of Rhizomys pruinosus. NCBI lineage: Eukaryota > Metazoa > Chordata > Mammalia > Rodentia > Spalacidae > Rhizomys > Rhizomys pruinosus. Next base: position 3,416,183 of record VZQC01007945.1, read on the forward strand.
CCATACATGGGGATAAATGATTACATTTAAAAGAACTTATCTATAAGTTTATCTAAAATTAGTCATTTTATATTTTATTTTTTAATTTATTATTTTTAATTTTATGTGTATGAGTGTGTTGCCTGCATGTATGTAAGTGCACCCAAGTTGTACAATGTACACAAAGGTAAGAAGGGGGTTTTGGATTCCCCTGTTGTAAGTTATAATGTGGGTGCTGAGAACTGAACTTGGGGCCTGTGCAAGAATAGCCAGTGTACTTAACTGCTAAGCAATCTTTCCTGCCCCTGATTTTTATATTTTAACTAACACATGTGAACTTGTGGCAATGTCAGCATCAGGCACAACACCCATGCCAACTGGGACAAAGTCTCAAAGGAGAGCAAGAGAAATGACTTGGGGACTGGCCCTGGACTGAGAACAACAGGAGAATGAATAGTGTTGGGTGAAGAAGAATGTGCCTTATCTAGGATTTCTAGATGTCCTGACTAGACTCCAGTGGATCTATTTACAAAGAAAGACTTCTGATTTTGAGAGATTGACTGGGTAGGGCTTATTTTTGATGTTGTAATGCATGAGTTCTGATTCAGGGTTGGAGCATGGGGGGGCTGGGTTTGATTGGGAACTTTTATATGAATTGTACAAATACTCAATAAAAATTATATAATAAAGGGGCTAGAGAGATGCCTCAGTGGTTAGGAGCACCAACTCCTCTTTCAGAGGACCTGGGTTCAATTCTCAGCACCCACATGGTGGGTAAAAATGGTCTTTAACTCCAGTTTCAGGGGAATCCGACACTGTCTTCTGACCTCCATAGCATTGCATGACACAGGGGCACAAACCTACATGCAGACAGTACATTCATACACATAATAAATAATAAATAAAAAATTGTATAACAAAAACAATCAAAACAAAGCAAAAATTTAAATAGTAAACATTCTTTAAGAATTGTTACATATGTAAAATATATTTAAATTTTTAATTACTGATTATTTTCCTACTTGACTTGAATAGTACAGATGTCATGATCTGAGAAGCTGTTAGGCCAAAATAAATTAATATTTCAATTATTTAAAAACATATTTATTTTATTTATATTTATATTTATAATTTTCAAGTGTATGAGTGCATTCCCTGCATGTGTGTAAGTGCACCCATATTGTACAATGCCCATGGAGGTAAGAATAAGGCATCAGATGCCCTGTATACTTATGGACAGTTGTTAGCTGCTATGTGGGTACTGGGAATCCAACATGGGTCCTCTGTCAGAGCAGTCAGTGCTCTTAACTTCTGAGCCATCTCTCTAGGCCCAGAGCTGAGAAAGAAACTGGCTTTTTTGGTGGGCCTTGACCCTAAACTGCCTGGCCAATTTTTAGCTCCTACTTTTATCATATTACCTTCTGAGGAGGTTACCCAAATTTCCAAGAAGGAATTAGGGTGCCGACCACTCTGACTTCTTCCATGTTGTAAAGAGTTGTAGGAGGTGGCAACTGGGGTATCCCTGCTCAGTGGATCTATCTAAATGACCTCCAAAAGTATAGTTACAGAGAAAACAAAAATCCTTGACCAGTGCCTATGAAGGCGAGTAGCTAGGTACATTTTCTAGGTAGGGAACTGTTGGTAGCCTGCACGAGTGTGCTGTGTCGCTCGCGACCACACCTTAAAAATGGTGCCGACTTCCTGAGTCACTACAAGCCGTTTCCCGCCATTGCCTTTGCATTGGAGAAACTGCGCATGACTACTAGTCCCTAAGCTCCCGCCTTTAACATGCAAATGAGGCATCGGGACAGTGCACCTATCCAGAGCATACACAAACCCTCTAGACTGCTATATAAGCAGTGCTTCTCCTCCCTGTTTTCGGGGTCCTTCTCCCAAAAGAGTCTGTGCACAATAAAAACAGCGCAGAAGAATCCTGTTGTCCATGCGTGAAGTTCTTGCCGCGGAGACCTCGTTTGACGCGCGGTTGTGACAAGTGTTGCCGAAGACCCGGGAACCTGACATTGTCGCTGGCGCCGAGAGCACCCTTCGCTTTCGAAGAGGATTCGAACTGCGCTCAGGAAGTACTTTTTTAAGGTTAGTTCTGAGAGATATGCTTTTCTCTGACGATCTAGAGGGATTCCAACTTGCCTAATCATTTTATTAGCTGTTGTAATTGTCCTTTGTAACATTGTTTTGAACACAAAGCTGGCACCAGTTCCTATATGGAAGCTTGTTAGCTCCTGTCTACAGGATCAAAAACTGTCAAGAAGAAGTTAGGAAAGGTCAGCAGGCCCTTGAGGGCCTCCAGGAAAGCATGTCAGAACCAGGACGGAGTGGTGAGGTTAGGCGGGCCAAAAGAGAAGACACTTACGGTGCAGAAAAGACCGTGAAAAAGACCAAGTCAAAAGCTCATAGCGCTAGAAGGAGACTTTATCACCCTTTTAAAGACTTGCAAGCTTTAATTTAGATGATTCAGATTCTAATGAGGAAAATTACCTATCTGAGGAGGAGATTGAGGAGAACCAGCCGGTACAAAAGTGAACACTTTCCCCGACCCGGCGAAGGAGACAGAGATTAAAACTGAAAGTAAACGAGCCCCATAGTCTCCCCTCTCCACTCCCCTGCCTTTGGCTCCTCTGCCTTATGCATCTGGGAAATGCTCCACTTCCTTTTGTTCCCCGGAGGCGGACATGCCATGAGGCAATGTTCCCAATTATAGAGAATGCCGAGGGTAAGCGTTCACATCAGCAGTAGACATAAACAGGTCATGAATTGGCCGAATCAGTGCGGCCTATGGTGAATGCTAATTTCACTATTTCTCAAGTAGAAGCCTTGCCAGTATTCAATGACACCCACAGACTGGAATATGTTGCTAAGTGCTTCCTTCCTCACCATGGGACAATATTAGAATGGAAGGCCTTTGGCATATGCTGTCAGGCGCAAGCCCGCTCTAACGCTACAGCTGGAGTGAGGCAGCCCGATGGACTTTTGATATGCTTATTGGTCAGGGAGAACATGCCGCTGATCAGACTGGCTTCCGCTTGTCGGGTCTATAGCCAAATATCAACTGCAGCTTTGCGAGCCTGGAAAACATTAACAAATAAGGGGAAGTCGGGGCAATTTAACAAAATAATTCAAGGCCCGAGTAACCCTTTTCTGACTTCGTTCTAGATTATTGGAAGCTGCGGGGAGGATTTTTGGGGACCAGGAACAGGCATGCCCTTATAGAGCAACTCATTCTGAAACAATGCACTAAGGAATGCAGGAGGCAGCGGGCGTGGTGGCACACGCCTTTAATCAGCCCTTGGGAGGCAGATGGCAGGCGAGCTTTGTGAGTTCAAAGCCAGCCTGGTCGACAGAAGTGAGTCCAGGACAGCTGGGGCTTCAGAGGAGAACCCTGTCTCGAAAAAAAGACCAAAAAAAAATGTGTAAAGAGTCAGAAAAGACAGGAACAAGTGTTTAAATGCGAACTTATGGTAGTAAACCAAAGGATAGACCAGCCTAGTCCAAGAACAAATAGATGTATGTGGCAGCTGGCCCAACTTGGTTGTGAGTGGAAATACTGGCCTTTTGTGACCAGCATCCAATATCATAATTCACAAAAGCAGCAAATTTATCTAAACAATTGTCCAGTATCTTTCTAGGAAATTGGACGGAGAATTTGACAGTTTGATGAATCAACTCCGCATGCGATTGTCACCAGTAAATTCGCCCAGAGTGGATGTCTCCCTTCCTGAAGGACTGTCTTCCTGGATGCCGCCGCCACCTCACATTTTAAAAATGGGCGGGGGTAGCAGGGTTTGGCTTTTTGTTTTGTGGAGGGATTGTAGTTATGTTCTGGATTATGTGCCGGTTCCGCAACCAACATCAGTGCGGTATAAAGTAGTCATTGCACAGGCTCTTGCAGCATTAGATGTAGGCTCATCCCCTAACATTGGCTTTCCATGCTGGAGAATAGTCAATGACGGGTAAAGCCTACTGCAAGTATTACCACCTAAGACAGGGAGCAAACCGCACCTGTACTAGCAGAGGCTTGTGGGACGCTGCGAAATTCTGTTGGTTGGGCTCGCGGGACGCTGCAAGAATATCACCAATTAATAAGCTGTTTGCTGTCCCCATGAGGGTAAGGAATACCTCTACAGTGGCAACCTAAGACAACATTCTCCCAGCTATATAATAGATAAGGGGGAACTGTTGGTAGCCTGCACGAGTGTGCTGGGTCGCTCTCGACACACCTTAAAAATGGCGCCGACTTCCTGAGTCACTACAAGCCGTTTCCCGCCGTTGCCTTTGCATTGGAGAAACTGCGCATGACTACTAGTCCCTAAGCTCCCGCCATTAACATGCAAATGAGGCATCGGACAGTGCACCTATCCAGAGCATACACGAACCCTCTGGACTGCTATATAAGCAGTGCTTCTGCCCCATTTCGGGGTCCTTCTCACAAAAGAGCTGTGTGCATAATAAATACTGCTGCAGAAGAATCCTGTTGTCCGCGTGAAGTTCTTGCCAGCGAGACTGCTGCGCGTAACAGGGAACCAAGAGAGGAACAGGGTGAATTAAATATCCAACTTAAAAGTCCATTAGAATTTCTCAATGAGGGGTTCTGAAGCATCCATTATTCGGCTTCTCCTTTTGTTCATTTGTCCATAGTGTCTGGACTTAGCATCTGCTTTCCAGGAAATTTCAATAGTCACAGTGTGAGTTTTCCCTTAAATAGTTGCTTAAATAGAGAGAAGAAACTATTATTTGGTAACAACAAATCTCATATGACTTTAAATGACTTAAAATCTAGTGTTTGGAGGCACAATCTCTCAGACTTTAAAGGAAATATGATGATTACTTATCTTTTGGTTATACTTTTCTTTTGGGTATATAAGTACATACAGTTAGCCCAGATTAACCAACTTTTGTTTTCGGCCAAATTGGTATGGGAATTATGTATGGTGGTTATCCATCCAGAAAGGCTGAGTTACATCAGTGTTATGCTTTTAATTTCTGTATAATATTCTAGATAGGGCTTGGACAAAAGTTCAAGCAGCTTTGTATATTACTGACTGGAGGAGGGACTTAACACCATGCATTAATCAGGTTTAAACCGCAAGATCGAATTAAACAATTTTAGGCTTATTTTAAATTTAAACTGTTCACTGCAATTACTACAAATTGGAACAATCTTACTCTTTTTCAGACACATTAGCCTGATTTATAGTTTTCCCAGAAAGACAGGAATTATAAGACATACCAGAAGACAGGAAATAAACTGATAAGGTTTACCAAGCTCTTCTAAACTATCTCCTCCTGGACTAAATGCAGGTGATTCAGGGAGATAGAACCTAGCTTTTGAGCCAAATTATCTGGTTAGGTCAAAGGAAATATCAAAAGCAAATCTTGAAAGAAGCATAAAGAACATTTTCAGTAGCCATAGGTAACCCACTATTTGTCTGTGTCCATTTAATCCAAACATGTAACAGGGAGTCAGGTTCAAGCCAGGAGTGGACTGAGAATTAACTCTGTATATTCACAAACTTATTCAGACCAATAGTAAATTAGCTTGAGTGTTTATACCAATTTAATTTAATACAGGTATCTTATCATTTTATTATAACTTGAAGTACCATGTGATATGCATATAAAGGTTGGACAAAAAGTGATCACTCTTAAACAAACCTTGACTAGATATACATTTCTATTCTTGAACTAGTTGACTGAATCTTAGAAATTTAAGCTTATTTATATAGTGTCCTTTTTACCTGTCACAACAAACCTCCTCAGACTTTTATCACTTGCATAGATTTTCTCATCTTCAAATAAATCCTTACTAAAAATATCTTTTTTAACATTTTCTACCTTTTTATATCCTTTTTAATACCAGGAGACATAACATTCATAAACATATTAACCCTTAATTGTGCAGATTTACTAAGTAATTAATTTTTATTTCCCATGTAACAAGATGGGACATTTATCTCAAATACACTCGTGTAAATGGTGAGATGTTCATGCCAGCTTGTGAGCAGGTATTGAATGACCAATTTTCTTTGAGTGCTTAAAGGTACTTTACCTAGACCTAGCAAATGTCCCCACATGTGTAACGTGTGGAAATAAATTGCTAGAAACCTAGAACAGATGTGATTATTCCTTACAATGAACTTAAAATATAAGTACCAAGGTCTATAGTGTAATTTAACAGCTTTAGCTCACATGACAGTTTACTTGTAAATCAACTTGATATTAAGTAAATCATTAGCATTAGATGCAAGCCTATTCATTTAAACAGCTCCATGAAACAAATACGTTTAACTACTTTCAAACCCAAAACTTCAGTACCTTGATGAAAACTCTAAATTAGAGAAGAAAAGTTAAATCAGTAAAATATGACTCTTAAGTTTATAACAGTCAACATAACAACACTTTACAGTACTGAGGTCGTCTAGCTGTGAGGTAAATTTTCTGACTCAGAAATTCTACACTAATGATCTTTATGTTTTGAAACGTAAAGGCCTGACCTTGAGCTCACAAAGAACTGCCTGCCTCACCTTCCCCCGGACTGGGATTAAAGGTGTCTGCCACCACACCCAGTCCAAGAATCCATTACCCATCCTAAAGGCTAGTTAATATGTTAACTCAGGAATACATCCACCCAGAGAATCTGGCCTGAAGAGATCTCAGAAAATGTAGATAATTCCAAAGCAAGCAAAGGTACCTTTTGAAAGCATACACAAGCCAAAATGTCATCTTAGAAAATAGGATCCTTAAACAGTCAACTCAGAGGTTGACTCCTATAAACAATTACCAGCTATTGTGAAGTGTTTAAATTTATAGATGTCTACAATATCCAAATTTTAGGCCTTTAAATGCATTTTTAAATATTACTTTTTAAAGTTTGCACATGTGTATCTAGTCTGGCATGCCAAAACGAATGATTTTGTGCACATAAAGGATTGAAACTTGAAGTGGCCACTTTGACAGAACCAACATGAGACAATTATAATGACTGAATTACAAACACATACAAAAACTTAGACACATGCTTAGACACACAGAACAGGTGCCATAAACACAAGACATAATCAGAAGAGAGGAAACACTGCACCACGGAACCAAAAATCCAGGCCCCTTGCCTGGATTCCAAATTGTTGAGGCGAACAAACCCCATGTTCGCCCTTTACCTGTGGAGAGTTGCAGATCCTGTAAAGCCAATGAAATAACTGATGGTTGAAGAGGTCATAGACCATAGAGGAAAACCCAATATTGCCATTTTCCTAAACCAATATAATTTTCACTATATTCTAAATACTTATCATTATACCTGCAGAGAAAGGTAGCTCTCACGCTTCATCAGAGATTTTTTTTTATAAGAGATGGTGGCTATTATCGAGATCCACAACTTAACAAAATTCATAGGATAAGTGACTGTGACATGAACAGCCCCAAATGATACATCTACCACTCAACTCAAAATACCTAAGTCTCAGGAAACTTTGTGGAAAAGAGGGTTGAAAGCTTGTAAGGCTCAGAGGACCAGGTTACCCGCTGTTAGAGTATTCTAGACGTGACAGAAGGGCTGAAACCATGAAATCACAATAATATGATTGCCTGAACAAGACTTGCATAATGACCACGTGAGTTAATATGCAGATATTAAAAAGGAAAATTTCACAAGGCCCCAGTCATAGAAAAAGAGCTACAGGCAATCACTGGATGGTGAGAGAGGCGGTAATCTGTTTTATTATTTTTGAGGCACCAGCCCCCTGCCAGGTTATCTAATCCCAAGTGGACAGTCATAAATACATATACATATATAAATGCTAAATGGGATCAGTCAGTCATGGGATGATTTGGAGGGAAGGGAGTAAAGGATAGAAATAATAGAGTACTTATGTTTGTAATTCTCAAGAATTAAAAAAAAATTAAATTATATCCATGGACCAACCCTGGCTATTACTAGAATATTTCCACCCCCTTATTCTGCAATGATCCCTGAGTCATGGGTAACCCTATCCAGGGATGAACATTCTGCAATCTCCTGTCCTCTGAAACTTAGTCTTTCTGTGTGTATCATTTTTTGTTGTATGAGGAAGTTTCACTTGTGAGAGTTGAGGGGTGTATTAGTATTAGTAATCTCTACTCCCTCTCCCACTATGTTCCATAAACTTTAGGTGTAGAGAGGTTCCACAGTATATGTTTCACATAGAGCTGGCTATCTTTCAGAAGTATATTCTTTGTGTGGGAGAAATTGTGGAACTCTGCCTCCATCTGTTGCAAATGGCATATGGTATACTTGTCTGTAAATATACGGATCCATAGGTAGCATACAGTAAGAAAGTTCATTTAAGAAATACCAAGGATAAGTTTTTTTTTCTAGGATCAATGACTTCTCCAGCCATATATATTTGGCTATATTTACTATATCACCCATGAGTTCCCTGCCTCTGAAAGGGCTTTAAGTCTTTTGAATACCTATTGATAACCCCTAGATAAAAGTGCCACTACTGCACCAATAGAGATAGTTTGGTGTGCCAGTTATTGTGGTTAGCAGGCTTTAGAGCTGGGTTGGACCATTGGTTGATTTTATCCCTTAGCATCTTGCTCACTATCTTTTAGGGAGGGGAGGTGCCTTCCAGGTTAGTCCAGCTCCATTGCTCCAAGACCTATGTCAGAAGTATGTGCTACCTTCAGCAACAGGGTCTTACCTTCAAGTTCTGCCAGATAACTAAGGCCTGTGACAGTAGCCTGTGCTATTTTGGGATTCTCTTGGACTACCCTGACCAACAAATTGAAGGGGGTTTTCTCCTGTTTGGCACTGTACTCCTTGTTATGTAGCCTTCAGCTATAGGCATGAATATTGAAAAATGATTTACATAACACCATTGCTTGCAGTTGAGTTACACTGGTTCATGTACTTAAATTTATTTTTAATTTTTGAAATCTTTGCAAGCTATATACCCAGCAATAGTAGGTGGAAATGACTATTAAATTAAAAACTGAATTTAACTTTATTGATTGATTTTATTCCAAGTACTTCATTAATTTTCTAGAAATACCATTTAATTGCAGTGTCTTCTTCATATCCCCATCCCTCCATTGATGTCTTTACCCATGATCCACTTCCTGACAGTCTCTTTCATCTACTACACTTCTAACATCATTGACTCTAGACTTTCATTTACTATTTGATAATAATTTATCAATTTATTTTTCCAGAATGTAATATTTTATATCACAGTATCCAATACTGTAGTGACAGTCTTGATTCCTACTCTCTCAACATATCCTCCATCAATCTAAACAGCATGATCTGTATCTTCCCCTTCCTTATTGTTCCTATTGCAGTAAGCACTATCATCATCAATCCCACTGACAATCTTTGTTTCATATTCATTTCTTTGATATTTTTTTTGAGACAGGGTCTCCCTTTAGGCCCAGCTATCCTGAAGCTTGCTCTGTAGACTAGGCTGGCCTTGAACTCACGGAGATCTGCCTGCCTCTGCCTCCCAAGTGCTGGGATTAAAGGCGTGCGCCACCATGCCCGGCTTGTTTCACCTTCATTTTATCTCTCCACCTCAGCGCTCATATTAAAGAAAAAACAATTTATCAAACTACATCTATCTCCATATTCACAATCCTGAGTTAGGCCACATCAGCTAGAATATTTCAACAGATTGTAAAGTGCCATCCTTTTGCTCTTTCTTTGTGAATACTTTTCATTCCTTGCAATGTCATCAGAGCTATATCTCTAAATGCCTGGTGCTATGGGGTGTGATACTCAGGGAATAATTCAGTGCAAGTGCAAGTTCTCTCACTCTCATGGGTTATTCCATACAGTAATAGCCTGATATTTAACATTAACCTGTGCATCTCTCCATGGTACACAGCTATCCTCTCCAAAATGGCAATTTGGTGGCATTCCTCAAGCTAAAATGTGAATCTATGGTTGTGACCTGGCCTTATAGTAAAATAAAATTAAAGGAAGATTTATATATATATATATATATATATATATATATATATTATTATCTATATGTGTGGTGTTTGTGTGTGTGTGTGTGTGTGTTGTGTGTGTGTGTTTGTGTGTGATAGAACACAGCTTGGCATCATCTGAATATGGGGTTTTGAATTAGTGTATGCACAGATGATGCTGTAGATGACCTAGATGTCTACTAGGTGGGTTTGTACCTTGGCCCTTCGCCCTTGTGATTCCTTACCCAATGAGCAAAGGAAGCCACAAAGAATGGTATGCTTGTGTCTAAATATGCTACTGCTGATGTTACTAACATCTCATTTAAAATTGTTTAGTAGCTTCCCATATTTTAAAAATATTTTATTTATTATTTTTATTTTATGTGTATGAGTTAGTTGCATGTACGTAAGTGCGCCTGTGTTGTGCAGTGCCCACAGAGACCAAAGAAAGATGTTGGTTTCTCACCCAAGCTGCTTCATCAATAATTTTCCTTTTAGCTTTTACACTATCCCCTGAACTGGAGATAAGGATAGTTGTTAACCACGATGTGGGTGCTGGAAATCAAACCTGGGTCCTCTGAAAAAGCAGCCAGTGCTCTTAACCACCGAGCAATCTCTCCAGCCCTGTAACTTCCCATACTTTCAAGTGTCAAATATAATATAAATTATCTTTAGAAGTCTTATAGAAAACATATCTGATATATTTTCAACAGTTACATATTTCAAATTGCAATCTACCAAATCAGTAGTTATAATGATTTATTGAATTTATGAAGTTCAGTCAGGAGTATAATGAAGTGAAGAGATCTCTATTGGCAACTGGAAATACCAGCTAAAGACAATGCTGCTCGTAGTAAGTTATTTTTGGAAGCGTACTTAAAGAGAAAAAAACTTGAAAGCAGATATTATATAGCTGTATAGATAATTATAGATATATGTATATATATATATATATATATATATATATAGAGAGAGAGAGAGAGAGAGAGAGAGAGAGATGAGAGCATATATATCTCGTATATATATTCTTTATTTAGTATGTGCTGAAGGGTTAGGTGCTCACTACTATTCAATGCTTCTTATACTTCAGGAACTGAAAGTAGAATATTTATCACAATTCTTACCTCTAAATCCTTAGAGTCATATATTCATTGCATTAAAATAGTGTTCACTTCAGTTGCAAAAATTAAGTTAACCTAATAAGCTTTTTACCCATGAAAATGACTGAAAATTAAATTATGCATTAATACATAACTGAGCCCCATGATCTTCATTCTCCCATGAAACAGATGTCTGTCCACTCTCCATAGTTTTGTATGTGTGAAGTTTGCCATTTCCAGAAATGAATCTTTGATTTATTGTTGTCCCAGACTAATTGAGTAAAATGTTAAGTCTCAGCTATGTGATTCATGCATATTGTCTTTGTGGCCAGTGAAGGAGAAAGAAACCAGAAATTTTATGCAACAAGCACCATCTGTGTCTTATTCTTAGAGTGATTAAAAAATGTACTGCATCTGTGGCAAACTCACCAGTAGTTATGCACTTTTGTCTTGAGTATTTTTTCTTTATTTTTATTGATCCACCTGCCTCTGCCTCCCAAGTGCTGGGATTAAAGTTATGTACCACCACACCTGGCTTATTATGCTTAGTTTTTATATGGATCAGGTAGGGATCTTTGCAAGTGAGTTAAGTGTTAGTAATGAAAATTTAATTTTTTTATATTTTAAATTAAGTATAAGTCCATTTATTAAAACGTTAAAAGTGACCAGAATTATAAGTACCTGCGTGTGTCTCCCCACTTCTAGAACAACAACCATGGTGATGTCATTATGTTTGATATCTGGAACCTATCAAGCGCTTCAATTAACAGGGGTCCAAGTGGAATGGTAAGTTGTGGCTAATTTAACTCAGTTTCAGCTCCTAATATAGTAGCAAGTTTCAGTCTCCTAATCGTGAAAGGGAGTTGTTAGTATATTTGTAGCACACATTATATGCAGTTAACAAAAACCTGAGAAAACAGAAAAGGATTCTATATTCCCAATATTAGAAGCAAGTGCTCTGATTGTTGATCTTAAAGGTATGGATAATAAAAATGAGTAACCATTGGTTTCCAATGCTTCCTGCTTTTGTTAGTAAAAACAGAATGAAGGCTCTGACCCTTAATTCTCCTAAAAATGACATTCCCAGCTGGCTGATGTCATTTTTAGTAGACTTAAATGTCAGTGCCCTCATTCTGTTTTATTTATTAATTAATTAATTTATTTATTTATTTATTTCCAACTTTTTCACTTTGAGTAGCCAAAAAATTAAAGATTGTTATTATTCAAAAACAACTGTTTAGATAAGAAAAATTAAGATGACACCTTCCAGTGCAATGCAAATGCTCAGAAAAGTACTAAGTATCTTGTCTATACTTAGAATAATAATTATGTAGAAACTGTACAAAACAATTCCAAAACAGAAATAACGGAAATCAAGGCAATAAAGCAGCAGCTGCTGGGAAAGGAAAAGACACTGACTCCCAGAGCCAACAGAGGTCTCAATTCAAATGTCTACATGTCCAAATTTCAACAATGACAAAAAATTGAGGATATAAGGAAACAGAAAACATGGCCTATTGGATGGGATAAAAACCCAAATCAACAAAAATTATTGCTGAAAAAGGCTTCAGACTAATCAGATACATGCAATATTGAGGCAACTGTCATGGATATGAACTAAAACTAATGAATGTGAGTGTTGTAAAAAGCAAGACAAGCATAAAATACATATGTTGTTAAGGAGAAAGAAAACACAAATGATAAATAAATGCTAGAATTGAAAATGAGTACAGGGGGTGAAAATTTCACTAAAAATTCTCAGAGGTAGATTTGAGACAGTATAAAATTTAATGAAACTGAATATAGTGGAGATTAATGAGTGTGAGAAGTGGATAGAAATGGAAAGTAAAAAAGAAGTACATTGAATATAGCCAAGATGATTTGTGGAACTCCAGGAAGTAGACGCAACATTCCAATGTCTCACAAAGAAGGAAGCTATAGAAAGACTGAGAGGGAAGGTTGGAAGAAAGAATGGTTGGGAAGCTCAGATTTTATAATTCTCTCTCTCTCTCTCTCTCTCTCTCTCTCTCTCTCTCTCCATCTGCTTGAGTGTGAGGGTCTGTGCACGTTACAATGCACATATCCATATGTGGACATCAGAGAGAACCCTTGTGTGTAGGCTGTCACTTCCATTGTTGTTTGTGGCTATGCTATGTACTACTGGGTAGGTACCTGGTGAGCCTCCAGGGATTTTCCTGTCTCAATCTCCCATCTCTCCTAGAACTACAGAGAATACAGGAATAATTCAACTCTTCCAGTTTTTTGTTTTTTGTTTTTGTTTTACAAGGGTTATAGTAAACAAACCCAGGGAGTGCATCCCAGCCTCAAACTTCTCTAATTAGAATAACTACATTTATTACTCTAAAATATGGATACATACTCTCCACACATATGCAGTAATTACAGAGTCTGAAAATAATTGGTAGGTGGATTCTAGAGCCTATTGAGAGATTCACATTATAACAACATAGTTGCTTTCCGATAAACAAAAATATAACCACAATGTCATTCAGTGTGCCTTTCATCTGGGGGATTTGGTGTTAGCATCCACAAATGAGGGAAACCATTCTCCGTTTGTCTTTTTGGGACTGTGTTACTTCACTCAGCATAATGGCTTCAATCTCCATCCATTTACCGGCAAAGTTTATAAATGCCATCTTTCTTTACTGCTGAATAGTACTCCATTTTACAGTAATATAAAATGAATGGAAGAAAATATGAATTCCTAAATATAAAAAAGACTGAGTGAAAGATGTAGGACAGTTATGGCAGAATGCATGATCTGGGATGGGGTGGGGTGGGGTGGGGGAGGAAGGGAAAGGGGAATATGCCTGAACTGAAATGATGTATGAAATATACAAAACATCAATAAAAATAAATTAATTAAACAAAGAAGAAATACATTTATATAAGGATTAAAGAAGCCCAAAAACTCTTTGTAAGATGAATTCAAAGAAACTCATAATGAGGCACATAAAAATCAAACTTTATAAAGAAAAAGGAGAATCTTGAAAGTAACAAGTGGTAGTGATTCATCACATATGTGTGAACCTCAATAATATATAAATACTTGCCTACTAGGAACTTTGGAAGATCTAAGATTATGGCCAAATTCATTTAAAGTGACAAAACTAAATTTTTAAAAAAGAGAAAGAGAGATGTGCACACAGCACAACGGCAGCATGCATCCAGCTCGTGGTGTGAGCATACTTCACATGTGTCCTGTAAAACAACAGCCTGGAAAAGAGCAGGTGAGCCCTGCCTACTTGGGTGCTTTGGGCACCACTGTGCCTGTAGAGGCTTGGTATTGCCCAGGACCTTCCGATCAATGGCGTGAGTTAGCCAACAGGATACTGGCTCTCCTGGAAGTAGTGGTGCAGAGGATCTAGCAGGTGCAGCATTAGTGATTATAGTCTGTGCAGCCAGTGTTGAGGCACCGGAACACAAAGAAACAAATAAACAAACAATTCCACATACCACACACACACACACACACACACACACAAAATAACAACATGGGAAAAGCTCATGATAAATCCACACCAATCTCTACCAACCCTACAGACAATTCCTACAATGAGAACTCCCTGGAAGAAAACTAAGACACGGACTTTAGAAGAACAAATGTGGACATATTCAAAGAAATTAGAGAAGTAAGGGAAGAGAATGAAAAACTCAATAAGTACCAAGAGGGTGATAGTGACAAACTTTGGAAGGAAATAAGGGGAGATATTGAAAAACTCAAGAAGGACCTAGAGGGAGATAATGACAGATGTTGGAAAGAAATAAAGGTAGAAAATGACAAACTCCAGAAGGAAGTGGAAATGCTGAAAAGATCCCAGGCTGAAACGAAAAAAATAAAATGACCATTAACCAAGTAGCTACAAGATGAGAATTACAGGCTCCAGAAGGAAGTAGATATACTAAAGAAATCACAGGTTGAAATGAAAAAGGAAATTGAACATTCATCCAATCAACAGGAAAAGATGGGAAAAAGCCTCAGAAGCAAAATGGAAGAAGCAGAAAAAAGAATCTCAGACTTGTAGGATAACATGGAGCAACTAGAATGCTCAAGTGAAGATTATGAAAAATTTAAAGAAAAACACAAGAGTGGAACAACCAGGAAATGTGGGACACTGTGAAAAGACCAAACCTCTGCATCATAGAGATAGAGGAAGGAGAAGAATCCCAAGTCAACACTACTGACCAGATCTTCAACAGGATGATAGAAGAAAATTTCCCCAAACTAAAAAAAGACAAAGCCATAGAAATACAAGAAGCACATAGAACAACAAACAGACAGGACCAGAAATGAAATTCCCCACGCCATGTAACTGTTAAAACACTAGATGCTCAAAACAAAGAAAAAATACTGAAAGCAACAAGAGCAAAACAACAAGTTACATATAAGGGCGAACCCATCAGAATCACAGTTGACTTTTTAATGCAAACTATGAAAGCTAGAAGAATGTGGACCAAAGTATTCCCAGTACTAAATGACTTTAGATGCCAACCCAGACTACTATACCCAGCAAAAATGACAATTATAGTTGAAG
>VZQC01007945.1:3451783-3482684 GCA_009823505.1 Rhizomys pruinosus
ATACTATGCAACAGTGGCAGCCATGTGTCTATATATATCCCAAATGTAATTGGCTATTAGCTCTCTCCTTAGAGGAATAATTCATGGCTGATGCCATAAGCTTATGTCCTCTAGCAGTTAGGAGATGTTATTAGCCACAGTAAGAACTTGCCATCTTTTATAGAGAAACCACAGTTTGTGGATTAGCATACCATCCAATCATCTGTGTCTATGGTCACAGTTTAGATTGCCATAATAATATTGTTTAAATGCCTGTACATCTAATTGCTTGTGCTTTGTAAGTAGGATTAAAAAGATACCATGGATAAGCTGTGAATCCATGAAGGGAAACAACCTGAACAGACTAGAGTCCAAAATGACATCTCCAGAGAAAATAGACTGCTTTGCTTCTCACCCACTTGTGCCCCTTTCCCAAAGCCTAGGGAACAAATTGCGGAAGAGGAGGCGTGATAGAATGTAAGGGCTGTGGAGAGATTGGGGTGAATTGTGAGACTACAGAAATATACACTGGACTCTTATTTGATCAACATGCTTTTGCATACAAGCTTCTCCAATTGGACTATGGGAAACTTGGGTTGTTTCAAAATATGAACATAGATACTTGCTAATTGGTTTTACATGAATGTTACATTCATTGCTTATGCTTGACAATCAGCTTACTTCATGGTTGGGATTTTTGGATATTAATTGGTCTTAGTGTGAAAATAAAGTTTCAGGTCTGACCTGTCCACCACTGCCTAGTACTCAAAACAGGCTTGAGCAGCTGGCTATTTAAAATTCAGGTTCCTTTGGGTTGTTAGCCTCACCCATGGTCTCCCCTGCCTCTCAGAAAAATTTAAAAAATAAAATTAAAAGGGTGAAATGTGGGAAAGCTTAGTTAGATGGGTTGGATTCTAAGCCAATGGTACCTCCCTGGCCATACCCATGGGGTGGGGTGTAGTGATGAATTGACTCATGATGGATATTTAAGCAGACATGTTGGAATAAAATCTCTCTCTGCCTTTGAACCTGAATCTGCCTACACGTGGTGTGTTTTCCTGTGTGGGCTTTCCACATGGGTCTTCCTAGGATTAAGTGGGCCCCCCACAAATCCTGGTGGCGACACCACAAAATCCTGTCTTCCATTATCTGTTATCTGGACCCAGTGCTTTTGGGGCAGGTACTCTATGGATTAACACGTGCTTGTGTAATAAGGAAAGTGATTGGATTGTATATCTAAACAGTTGTTCTTTTTACAACAGATGGAGACTATTACAGAGTTCCCCAACTGGTAAAACACCACTGAAATTATGTCTAAAAGATGCCCAGCCCTAATTGACACATCTACAGCAGAACCTCTACACCTAAGGCTCAAGGAACATAGCAGAACAGGGGTAGAAAATATTAATACATCCCTCAACTCTCACCAGTGAAGCTTCCTCATACAGTGTAGTGTGATGTGATGCACACAGAAGGCCATGACTAGGTTTTAAAGAATAAGAGTCTGTGGTGTGTGTGTGTGTCTCTGGATAAGACTTCTATATTAAACCTCATCCACCCAGAGATCAAGGACCATTGTGGAAGAGGACGTGGAAAGATTGAAAAATACAGAGTTAGTGCATGGGACCTAAGGAAAGAGAGGCTCTCAGGCATCTGGGAATTGCTCTTATGAACTTGCAAAAATGGTAACAGCATGTACCAGACACATGGTGACTCAGTCAGACAGAAATCCATTAAAGAACTGGAAAAATTGACAGCAGACTCCAAACTTAGCCAAGGAACTATAGTTAACTTATCACTGTGAATGAGTTGATCTTTAAGGGAGCAACTCTAGATAGATTGATTAGACTCAGTGGATGAACTTGAATTGAGGGACATCTGGGTACAAATGCTTGACCAGACAGGCCTTATCATATATGACACAATGAATGAAATCCAGTGGGGCATGGGAAAGAAGGATGTAGCTAGGAGAGTGGCTCTAAATTTGATTAAGATTTATTATAATAAATGCACAATAGCTGGGCGTGGTGGTAGAAATCTTTATTCCCAGCAGGTGGATCTCTGTGAGTTCAAGGCCAGCCTGATATAGAAAGCAAGTTCCAGGAAAGCTGGGGCTACAGGGAGACCCTGTTTCAAAAACACCCCACAAAAAATAAAAAAGAAATGCACAAAAACTCAATAAAAGTATACATAAAATAAGCAAAGGCTAAGCCTATCAGTGAAAATGCCAAAAAGAAAATTACCAGAATTTAGAACTATTAATATTTGCTATTTAGACTTAAGAAAATTTGGAGGGCTGAAGAGATGGCTCATCAGTTCGGAGGACTGGCTACTCTTGCAGAGGACCTGGGTTCTAGTCCCAGCAACCACATAGCTAACAGCCTTCTGTAACTCTAGTTCCAGGGGATCTTTCTGATTTCTAATTAGTCATCTAAATGTAATCTCATAAACATAATGCAGAATAAGTTAATCCAAATATTGTTAAATACATACTTATCTCTTGTTTGATATTATGCTTCTGTATGACATGTCATAGGATTGTACTACTAAAGAGGTGAATGCACCACAGTTTATTTAACCATTTCATTGTTGGTATTTGAATATTTTCCAATTTAAGTATATTGTAAATTGTGTCACCAGTGGTTTAAACATGCCTTTCAATGAGCCTTATATACATATTTGTCCCATAACTAATTATCTCTGGCAAAATCTAGAAAGGAATAAACAAATATTCAGGTCACATACACATGAAAGTATAGTTTCCAGGGCTATCTCTTCTAATTTTCTGTTTTTAGTTTACTATTGTAGGCTATATATTTAAACTTTACTGTATCATTGGCTTTCAGCTTCTTGGATTGGCTCTGTGTTTGGGAGATGATATCAAAATGTTTTCTCTCTCTGACCTTTAACATGCTTAGAGAAAAATGCAAGAATTCATGACAGGATATCAAGATACTTACCATCATAATTTACTTACACTCGCTCTGCCTTAAGCCTTGGGTAGAATCATAATTCTTTTCAGAAGTTTAAATTGATAAGATCTTGACAACCATATTCTTGGTTCAATATTGGCCTTTTGGATCTACTATGATTTCGTTCTTCTTTGTCACTAAACTTGACATTTAAGACATAGAAGAGTTTCATTTTTCCTTATCCTAAAGCTCTATAGGTTGCACTGAGCATCCTAATGTTCATTTACCCTTACACAGCCTCCTACATTAACTCACATCCATAGCACTTTATATTCTATAATTTGTGAACATTAATTATATTAGAGAAGCATAAATAAATAATATTAATGAGGAAATAAATTTTCACCATTTCTTAATTTTAGCCTTAATGCTATGAATGGGAAAGTTCAATCTATTAATTTTGATTTTGTTCCCCAAATAATTTACATTAAACAATTTTCACAACAAAATCAAACAGTTCCTTGTACATAGGTTAAAGAACTGTCTTTTCATTGTTATTCTAAAACATAGATGAATAGATATAACTCCAACGAATAACCCCGGAGAAAGTGTCAAAATAACAAAAACGGGAGCCTTAAAATGAATACCTTATCAGTAGTTTCAACAAATTACTGTTTGGCAGTATCGTGATTTCTTTTTTTTAAATTTTTTAAATTTATTTTTGTATGTGCATGAATGTACTGTCTGCATGTAGGTTTGTGCACCAGTGTTGTGCAATGCTGTGGAGGTCAGAAGAGGGTGTCAGATTCCCCTGGAACTGGAGTTAAGGACGGTTTTCAGCCGCCATGTGGGTGCTGGGGATCGAACCTGGTCCTCTGCAAGAGCAGTCTGCGCTCTTAACCCCTAGGCCATCTCTCCAGCCCATCATAGATTTCTTAAAAAAAAAAAAAAAAAAAAAAATTTAATGGTTTGGGCACAACTGCTTGCAAATTGGTTTTACATGAAAGGATGCTTGTCTCACAAATTATCACCTATTGTTAAAAAGAAAACAAAACAAAACAAAAAAGCAGAAGAAAGATGCAGAAAACTTAGGCAGAATGCACGATCTGCATGGGTAGGGGTGGGTAGGGGGGAGGGAAAGGGGATATATGCCTGAACTGAATTGGAAAATGATGTATGATACACAAAGCATCATATAAAATAAATTAAAAATAAAATAAAAATAAATAAAATAAAGATTTATGTCCAAGCTAGAGAAATAGTTAAGAGACATTGAAATAACTACTTTGTTAGGATTTTTTTCTCAATATTTCATCCAGATTAAGAGACATTGAAATAACTACTTTGTTAGGTTTTTTTTTCTCAAATTTCAAATCAAAAGATGGCAGGAGATGTGTTTAAAATGCCAAGAGGTAATAGTCATCACAAGGTATACACCATCTTTTAACTGATTTCGCACAGGGAGCGGACTAGTTCCCACATTCCCAGCTAGGGGGAGTTATATTAAATGTTCCTTTTGTCCTTGCATCTAACCACCTTTTTGTTTGCTAATTTTCTTAATAGTTGCCTTTCTGGCAGGGGTGAGATGGAATCTCACTACAGTTTTAATTTGGTGCATATGGAATTGTCCTGTGGACATTGAATATGTTCCAGCCAAGATATTTGCCACATCCATATTTATTGCAGCACTATTCAACAATAGCTAAGTTATAAAAACTGTTTAGGTGTCTAGCAACAAAAGAAAGAGCAGAAAGAAGACAAAAAAGTTTGATTTTTCAAAACCATAAAGAATGAAGACATTGTTTATGGGAAAATGAATGAAATTGGAAATTATCATACTAAGTGAATCAAGTCAGTCAAAGTAAAGGACAAGACAAATATTACCCATTTTCTCTCATTTGTAGTCTATGTTTTGTATAAACACAATAATCCTATAATGTAAATACACGACATGAATGTAGAAGTTGACAAAGGGTATTTGGGAAGCAGTAGAGGGAAGAGAGGATTTTACAGAGTGTATTGGGGCAATATGGTCAAATTATGTTACACACTCATATGAAAACATATTTTTGAACTTAGTTCCATACACAATGAATCCAGAGCAAAGGGAGAAATAATTTTTTAAATAAAGAAATAAAAGTCTCAAAAACATTTAAAATCATTGAATCAATACTCACCATTCCCAGAAGTATTAGCTTTGATAGTACACTAAGTTTTTGTTCAATCAGATGTATCCCCCTTTCAACCCACACATTACGTTCCCACATCAACTTCAGGTCCTCCATTATTATTTGTCATTTTAAAAGCCTATTCAGTCTAATCTGTGTTTCATAAGTGTTTGTGGGTGTGGATCTAGCCTTTGGAGTCTGGTTAACCTACCACATGTCACACCAGTAAGAAAATCAGACTCTCTCTCAGCATCTGTCAATTGCTAGGGCTGGGGCTCCTCACCCATCTTCCTCATTCATGTTGGACCTGTCTAGCTTGGGTTTGTAAAATATTTTACGCATCGCTGTCATAAGTGCTGTGTGTTCAACTGCCCTCTGACAACAGTTTCTTTTTATTCATCTATTACTACTGGCTCTGACAATCTTTCGCCACCTCTCTTTTTGAATGATCCCTGATTTTTGAGAAGAGAACCTAAAATATCATTATCCTATTCAGGGCTGTGTACCCCATAGGCCCTCGTTCTTTGCACCTCAAAATTTTGTTTGTCTCTGTGTTAATAATCCTCTATTGCATTAAGTATCTTCTCTGGTGAGCGGGGAAATATACACTAATCTACAGGTAAGTCACTATGAGGTTTCAAGATCATTTCTAGCTCAATTGCTCCAAGTACTATGTGTCACCTGTCCCTTCAGCAATAGGGACTTACCATCAAGCTATGAGATACAATCAAGGACTGTGGCAATAGTTCTCACTTATTTGGGAATCTCCTTGACTACCCTGGCCAACAACTCAAAGAGATTTCTCCTACCTGGCCCTGTGGTTTTTGTTGTAAAGCCTTCAGCTGTACACATGTATTTGTATATTTATTGTAAGTGTTTTTCCAGTAGGACTTTGTACTAATATATTTCTCCCTACTTGGCATGTCATCTAAGCATATTTATCTTTCCTCTCACCCCACTCAACCCTCTATATTCAATTCTTTGTTGAAGAAACCTCCATTTTCCCATTTCCGCCTTAAAAAAACATCTTTTTAACAGCCGGGCGTGGTGGCAGCACAGCCTTTAAGGCGCAGCCTGGTCTACAGAGCGAGTTCCAGGAACAGCTGGGGCTAGCAAGGGAGACCCGTTCTCGAAAAGACTAAAAAAAAACAAACAAAACCTCTTTACTTATCTCCCTCTTCAAGGTACTTTCTTCCCCTTTATCCCGTGTTTTATTTCAGGAGTTTTCTGGCCCTGCAGTAAATGCAAGGATATATACTCATATCTAGTGATTTGGAGTGAAGTTGTACAATGAGAGAGAAAATATGTCACTTGTTTTCTGAGTTTGTGCTACTTCACTTTACCACAGCAATTTCATGAGTTCATCTTTCTTTGCCAATGGGTAAAAATCCATTTTGTAAATGCACCATATTTTCATTATCCCTTAATCAGTTGAGGGACATTAAGGTAGTTTCCTTTTCTTAGGGAATGTGAAAAGAGCAACAATGAACATGGCTACACAGGTATCTTTGTAGTCATTGAATCCTTGGGTTATATAAATAGGTCATATGGTAGATTCATGTTAGTTTTTTTGAGAGTTCTCCACAATAGTTTCCACAGTGGTTGCAACCAGTTTGCAATCCCACAAGCACTGACTGAGTGTCCACCTTTTCCTTCACCCATGCCAGCATTTAGTGTCATTTTCCTCTTAATTGTAGCCATTGTGACTGGAATTAGATGAAATATTAAAAGCAACTTTGATTTGGGATTCCATAATTATAAAGTATACTGAACACTCTTTAATCTAGTTTTTATAGCCATTGTTTATTTCTTCTTTGAGAGTTCTCTGTTCAGATTAATAGGGCATTTATATTAATTGGGCTAGTTTGTTTTTCTTCCTTGTATTTTGAGTATTTGTATATTCTAGTATTAATTCTCTGTCAGATGAACAGCTGGTAAATAGTTTTCCCACATTCTGTAGGCTTCCTATTCACTTGATTTTTTCTTTTCATTTCATTTTGAAAATTATGTCTCTTCCATGTAGATAATGTGTTATAGCTAAAATACTTCCATATAGGTTAACATACAATTTATAAATTTTATAATTTAAATATAAAGAAGCATTATTTAAGGGATGGAGAGATTTCTCAAGTGGTTAAGAGCACCCACTACTTTGCAGAGGAGCCAGGTTGGATTCCAAGCACCCACATGGCAGCTCATAACTTTCTGTAATTCCAGTTTTAGGTGATTTGATGTCCTCTTCTGAATTTCATGGTCATTGCATGACACCAGTGCAGTTACATACATGCCAGCAGTATATTCCTATAAAATAAACATATAAAATACTTTTTTATTTATTTTTTTTATTTTATTTAATTTTTGTATGTGTATGGGAATGTCCTGTCTGCATGGTGGTTTTGTGCACATTGTTGTCCCAATTGCTCGTGGAGGTCACGAAAGAAGGTGTTAGATTCCCCTGGAACTCGGAGTTAAAGAAGGTTTTCCAGCTGCCATGTGGGTGCTGGGGATTGAACCGCAAGAGCAGTTGGTGCCTCTTAACCTCTAGGCTATCTCTCCAGCCCAAATACAAATACTTTTTTAAAAGAAAAATCCTCCTGGTTGTGAGTATAATATCTTGGATCAATAAAATTCTGAACTGAGAGCCCAGTAAGACACATTTGATAGTCTGAGTACCTAATGGTGCAGGAGAGAATTTTAACATATTTGGAAGAGTGCATGAGGTCTTGGGGAATGTAGGAAGGAACAAAGGGGGGGGGTCTAAGTTTGTTTAAATATTTTTGTATGTAATACATTTATGTTCAATTTACATTTATTTCAAAACAGCAC
Organism: Rhizomys pruinosus; assembly: GCA_009823505.1. Classification (NCBI taxonomy): domain Eukaryota; kingdom Metazoa; phylum Chordata; class Mammalia; order Rodentia; family Spalacidae; genus Rhizomys; species Rhizomys pruinosus. The sequence continues at coordinate 3,459,669 of VZQC01007945.1, forward strand.
ATTTGTAATTAAAATATCTTATTTTTCCCCCCCACGGGCATGGTAAGCAAACGCCTTTATTTATTTTTTTTTTATGTATCTATTTTATTTTATTTTAATTATTAATCTAGACCCGTGTTCCCGCTCATTCCCGCACCCCGTCAGAGCTCGTGCAATTCTGCAACATGCTTTCCATCTTTAGTCTTTCTCAATATTTTCAATGGGGACGTTGACTGTTTTGAGCAGAAGTTCACTGTTTCAAGTCAGTTTCTTTGATGCAGTATTTTCTGGTTGTTGTTTTGTTCCAATCGCATTATGTCCAACTGTTTTGTACAGAAGCTCAGGGGCCCTACCAAAAGAAATACTTACAACTGGGTAATTGGGCACTAGCATCCACAGATGCGGGATAACATTCGTCATGGTTTGTTTTTCTGGACTGTGTTACTTCATCAGCATGATGTACTCTAGCTCCAGCATTTTCCCTGCAAAGCTCGTTATGTCGTCTTTTTCTTTACTGCTGCATAGAACTCCATATGTGTAGATGTACACATTTTCTTCTATCCACTCGGATCAGTTGGGCATTTAGGTTGGTTCCAGCCTCTTTTGCTATTGTGAAATGAGAGCTGAAATAAACACATGGCCGTGCATGTAACTCTGTGGTGGCGTAAGTCTTGAGGGTAATGCCTAGGAGTGGTATGGCTCGGTCGAGTGGCAAGTTCATTCCAAGGTCTTCCAAGGGTTCTCCACACTGGCTTTCCATAAGAGTGGCTGTAGGTGTATACATTTCCACCAGCAGTGGATGAGTGTTCCCCCTTTCCCCACAACCTCTGCCCAGCACTTGGTAATATTTGTTTGTCTTGATCCTAGCCAGTCTTAACTGGAGTAAGATCGCATATCTTAAGTGGTTTGATTTGCAAATTTCCTTAATGAATTAGTGAATGTTGAACAGTTCTTGAGGTGCTTTCTCAGACATCTCTAATGGGTCGCATTGTGAAGTCTCTGTTCAGTTCTTTTTTTTTTTTTTTTTTTTTTTTGTTGTTGTTTTCTTTTTTTTCTTTGTTTTTTTAGGGGTAGTTTATATATTCTGTGAATCATGCTTTGTCAGATGTTCTGCAGTGAAGGTTTCCTACAACTCTGTGGGTTTTCTCTTCTTCTGATTGTTTCTTTTGATGTACAGAAGCTTTTATGAGCTTTATGAGGGTCCCTTTGTCAATTGTCGGACCCTTAAATTCTTGGTGCAGCTGCCGCTGTCTGGATTAGGAAGTCTTTTCCTATGTCTATGTCTTTGTATTCTGCTGCAACTTTTTCTTCTATCACCTTCAGAGTTTGGGGTTTCACGTTGGGTCTTTAATACGCATCTGGAGTTGACTTTTTGGTTACAGGGTGAGAGTAGGGGTTATTTCATTCTTCTACAAGTGGTGATCAGTCTGTTTTGCCAACACCACATGGCTGAAGATGCATGTTTTCTGCATTGTGGTTTCTTGCCCCCTTGTCAAATATGAGATGGCTGATTTATGCTGTCTTCAGATTTGGATCTTCGGTTTTTGTTCCATTGGTCAACAAGGTCTGTTTTTGTGCCAGTACCAGGCTGTTTTTGAACTATTGGCCTGTAGTATAGTTTAAAATCTGGTATAGGGATCCCTCCTGTTGGTAGCTCTTTTCACTCAGGATTGATTTTGGCTATTCGGAGGTCTTTTGTTTTTCCAATGAATTTAAGAACTTTTGTTTCAAGCCTGTGAAGAAAACTCTTGGATTTTGATTGGGATTACATTAAAATCTATATAAGAGTTTTGGTAAAAAATGGACATTTTTACAAGTTAATTTTCCCAATTGGCCATGAGCATGGGAAGGTTTTCCATCTTCTGAAGGTCTTCTTAATTTCTTTCTTTATAGGGTTTAAAATTTTTGTTGTAGTGAGGTCTTTGGTGTCTTTGGTTAGGTTTTCGTTCCCTAGGTATCTTATTGTTTTTGAGGCTATTGTGAGTGGGAAGGTCTCTTTGAATTCTTTTCTCCAGTTGCNCCCCCCCCCTGCTGGATGGTGGGACCCATGAGCTGTGTGGGTTTGGGCACAACTGCTTGCAAATTGGTTTTACATGAAGGATGCTTGTACTCACAAATTATCACCTATTGTAAAAAAAATGAAAACAAAACAAAACAAAAAAGCAGAGAAAGATGCAGAAAACTTACGGCAGAATGCACGATCTGCGATGGGTAGGGGTGGGGTAGGGGGGGAAGGGAAGGGGATATATGCCTGAACTGAATTGGAAAATGATGTATGAAATACACAAAGCATCAATAAAAATAAATTAAAAAATAAAATAAAATAAAATAAAATAAAAGATTTATGCCCAAGCTAGAGAAATAGTTAAGAGACATTGAAGTAACTACTTTGTTAGGATTTTTTTCTCAATATTTCATCCAGATTAAGAGACATTGAAATAACTACTTTGTTAGGATTTTTTTTTTCTCAATATTTCATCCAGATTTGCCAAGGAGGATGTGTTTAAAAAATGCCAAGAGGAATAGCTCAATCACAAGGTATAACCATTCTTACTGATTTCCACAGTGGACGGACTAGTTCACATTCCCACTAGAGTTATATAAATGTTCCTTTTGTCTGCATCCTCACCACCTTTTGTTGCTATTTTCTTAATAGTTGCCTTTCTGGCAGGGGTGAGATGGAATCTCACTACAGTTTTAATTTGGATGCATATGATGTCTAGTGACATTGAATATGTCACCAAGATATTTGCACATCAATATTTATTGCAGCACTATTCACAATAGCTAAGTTATAAAAACTGTTTAGGTGTCTAGCAACAGAAGAAAGAGCAGAAAAAGAAAACACAAAGTTGATTTTTCAACCATAAAGAATGAAGTTACATTGTTTATGGGAAAATGAATGAAATTGGAAATTATCATACTAAGTGAATCAAGTCAGTCAAAGAAAGACAGACAAATATTACACATTTTCTCTCATTTGTAGTCCTAGATTTTATATAAACACATAAATCCTTATATGTATACACGACATGAATGTAGAAGTTGACAAAGGGTATTTGGGAAGCAGGAGAGGGAAGAGAGGATTTTACAGAGTGTATTGGGGCAATATGGTCAAATTATGTTACACACTCATATGAAAACATATTTTTGAACTTAGTTCCATACACAATGAATCCAGAGCAAAGGGAAATATATTTTTTAAATAAAGAAATAAAAGTCTCAAAAACATTTAAAAATCTTGAATCAATACTCACCATTCCCAGAAGTATTAGCTTTGATAGTACACTAAGTTTTTGTTCAATCAGATGTATCCCCCTTTCAACCCACACATTACGTTCCCACATCAACTTCAGGTCCTCCATTATTATTTGTCATTTTAAAAGGCCTATTCAGTCTAATCTGTGTTTCATAAGTGTTTGTGGGTGTGGATCTAGCCTTTGGAGTCTGGTTAACCTACCACATGTCACACCAGTAAGAAAATCAGACTCTCTCTCAGCATCTGTCAATTGCTAGGGCTGGGGCTCCTCACCCATCTTCCTCATTCATGTTGGACCTGTCTAGCTTGGGTTTGTAAATATTTTACGCATGCTGTCATAAGTGCTGTGTGTTCAACTGCCCTCTGACAACAGTTTCTTTTTATTCATCTATTACTACTGGCTCTGACAATCTTTTGCCACCTCTCTTTTTGAATGATCCCTGATTTTTGAGAAGAGAACCTAAAATATCATTATCCTATTCAGGGCTGTGTACCCCATAGGCCCTCGTTCTTTGCACCTCAAAATTTTGTTTGTCTCTGTGTTAATAATCCTCTATTGCATTAAGTATCTTCTCTGGTGAGCGGGGAAATATACACTAATCTACAGGTAAGTCACTATGAGGTTTCCAGATCAGTTCTAGCTCAATTGCTCCAAGTACTATGTGTCACCTGTCTTCAGCAATAGGGACTTACCATCAAGCTATGAGATACAATCAAGGACTGTGGCAATAGTTCTCACTTATTTTGGGAGTTTCTTGGACTACCCTGGCCAACAACTCAAAAGGAGATTTCTCCTACCTGGCCCTGTGGTTTTTGTTGTAAAGCCTTCAGCTGTACACATGTATTTGTATATTTATTGTAAGTGTATTTTCAGTAGGACTTTGTACTAATATATTTCTCCCTACTTGGCATGTCATCTAAGCATTATTTATCTTTCCTCTCACCCCACTCAACCCTCTATATTCAATTCTTTGTTGAAGAAACCTCCATTTTCCCATTTCCGCCTTAAAAAAAACATCTTTTACAGCCGGGCGTGGTGGCGCACGCCTTTAAGGCCAGCCTGGTCTACAGAGCGAGTTCCAGGACAGCTGGGGCTACAAGGAGACCCTGTCTCGAAAAGACTAAAAAAAAACAAACAAACATCTTTTACTATCTCCCTCTCTCAAGGTCCTTCTTCCCCTTTATCCCCGTGTTTTATTTCAGTTTTTCTGGCCCCTGCAGTAATATCAGGATATATACTCATATCTAGTGATTTGGAGTGAAGTTGTACAATGAGAGAGAAAATATGTCACTTGTTTCTGAGTTGTGTTCCTTCAATTTACCAGCAAATTTCATGAGTTCATCTTTCTTTGCCAATGGGTAAAAATCCATTTTGTAAATGCACCATATTTTCATTATCCCTTAATCAGTTGAGGGACATTAAGGTAGTTTCCTTTTCTTAGGGAATGTGAAAAGAGCAACAATGAACATGGCTACACAGGTATCTTTGTAGTCATTGAATCCTTGGGTTATATAAATAGGTCATATGGTAGATTCATGTTTAGCTTGTTCAGAGTTCTCCACAATGCTTTCCAAAATGGTTGCACCAGTTTGCAATCCCACAAGCACTGACTGAGTGTCCACCTTTTCCTTCACCCATGCCAGCATTTAGTGTCATTTTCCTCTTAATTGTAGCCATTGTGACTGGAATTAGATGAAATCTTAAAGCAACTTTGATTTGGGATTCCATAATTATAAAGTATACTGAACACTCTTTAATCTATTTTTTAGCCATTGTTATTTCTTCTTTTGAGAGTTCTCTGTTCAGATTAATAGGGCATTTATATTAATTGGGCTATTTGTTTTCTTCCTTGTATTTTGAGTTCTTTGTATATTCTAGATATTAATCCTCTGTCAGATGAATAGCTGGTGATATTTTACCCATTCTGTAGGCTTCCTATTCACTTGATTTTTTCTTTTCCTTTCATTTTGAATTATGTCTCTTCATGTAGATTAATGTGTTTAGCTAAATACTTCCATATGGTTAACATACATTATAAAATATTATAATTTAAATATAAGAAAGCATTTTTCAGGGATGGAGAGATTTCTCAGTGGTTAAGAGCACCAACTACTCTTGCAGAGGAGCCAGGTTGGATTCCAAGCACCTACATGGCAGTTAACAAACATCCAGAACTCCAGTTCCAAGGGAATCTAACACCTTCTTCTGGGCATTACATGACACCAGTGCAGTTACATACATGCAGCAAGTATATTCCTATAAATAAAATAAACATAATAAAATACTTTTTTATTTATTTTATTTTATTTTATTTATTTTTGTATGTGTATGAATGTCCTGTCTGCATGTAGGTTTGTGCACCCATGTTGTCCAATGCCGTGGAGGTCAGAAGAAGGTGTTAGATTCCCCTGGAACTGGAGTTAAAGAAGGTTTTCAGCTGCCATGTGGGTGCTGGGGATTGAACCTGGGTCCTCTGCAAGAGCAGTTGGTGCTCTTAACCTCTAGGCTATCTCTCCAGCCCCAATAAAATACTTTTTAAAAGAAAAAATTCCTCCTGGTTGTGAGTATAATATCTTGGATCAATAAAATTCTGAACTGAGAGCCAGTAAGAACATTTGATATCTGAGTACTAATGCTTGGCAGAAGAGAATTTAACATGTGTGGAAGAGTGCATGAGGTCTTGGGGAATGTAGGAAGGAACAAAGGGGGGGTCTAAGTTTGTTTAAATATTTTTGTATGTAATACATTTATGTTCAATTTACATTTATTTCAAAACAGCACATTTGTAATTAAAATATCTTATTTTTCCCCCCCACGGGCATGGTAGCAAACGCCTTTATTTATTTTTTTTTATGTATCTATTTATTTATTTTTAACAAATCTAGACCCGTGTTCCCGCTCATTCCCCCACCCCGTCAGAGCTCGTGCATATTCTGCCAAAAATGCTTCCATCTTTAGTCTTTCTCAATATTTTCATGGGGACGTTGATCTGTTTTGAGCAGAATTCACTGTTTTTTTTTTTTTCAATTTTTTTATTATTTTGCTGGTTGTTGTTGTTGTCCAAAATGCATTATGTCCAACTGTTTTGTACAGCAAGCTCAGGGGGCCCTACACAGGGAGAAATACTTACAACTGGGTAATTGGCACTAGGCATCCACCCTGATGGGGTACACATTCAGTCTGGTTTGTTTTTCTGGGACTGTGTTACTTCATCAGCATGATGTCCTCAGCTCCAGCCATTTCCCTGCAAAGCTCGTGATGTCTCTTTTTTTTAGCTCTGATAGAACTCCATTGTGTAGATGTACACATTTTCTTTATCCACTCGTCAGTTGGGGGCATTTAGGTTGGTTCCAGCTCTTTTTTTGTGAAGAGAGAGCTGAAATAAAACACATGGCCGTGCCTGTACTCTGTGGTGGCGTAAGTCTTGAGGGTAATGCCTAGGAGGTGTATGGCTGCGGTCGAGTGGCAAGTTCATTCCAAGTCTTCCAAGGGTTCTCCACACTGTTTCCATAAGTATGGCTGTACGGTGTATCACATTCCCACCAGCAGTGGATGAGATGTTCCCCCTTTCCCCACAACCCTCTCCAGCACTTGGTTAATATTTGTTTGTCTTGATCCTAGCCAGTACTTACTGGAGTAAGATGCATATCTTAAGTGGTTTGATTTGCAATTTCCTTAATGATTAGTGATGTTGAACAGTCCTTGAGGTGCTTTCTCAGACATTCTAATTGTCGCTTGTGAAGTTCTTTGTTCAGTTTCTTGCTCATTTACTTTTTTTTTGTTTTGTTTTCTTTTTTTTCTTTGTTTTTTGGTAGTAGTTTATTATATTTCTGGAAATCAATGCTTTGTCCAGATGTTCTGCAGTGAAGGTTCTCCTCAACTCTGTGGGTTTTCCTTCCTTGATTGTTTCTTTTGATGTACAGAAGCTTTTGAGTTATGATGGAGTCCCTTTGTCAATTGTCGACCTTATTCTTGTGCAGTGCCGTGTTGGATTAGGAAGTCTTTTCCTACTGCTCTATGTCTTTGTATTCTGCTGCCAACTTTTTCTTCTATCACCTTCAGAGGTTTGGGGTTTCACGTTGGGTCTTTAATCGCATCTGGAGTTGACTTTTTGTCAGGGTGAGAGTAGGGATGTTATTTTTTCTTCTACAAGTGGTGATCATGTCTAGTTTTGCCAACACCACTGCTGAAGCTGCATGTCTTTCTCATTGTGTTTTCTTGGCCCCTTGTCACATATGAGATGGCTGATTGTATGCTGCTCAGATTTGGATCTTCGGTTTTTGTTCCATTGGTCAACAGGTCTGTTTTGTGCCAGTACCAGGCTAGTTATTTGAACTATTGCCTTGTAGTATAGTTTAAAATCTGTATAGGACCCTCCTGTGGTAGCTCTTTTCACTCGGATTGATTTGGCTATTCGGAGGTCTTTGTTTCTCCAATGAATTTAAGAACTTTTGTTTCCAAGCTGTGAAGGAAGAACTCTTGGATTTTTGATGGGATTTTACATTAAATCTATATAACGAGTTTTGGTAAAAATGGACATTTTTACAATTAATTTTCCCATTGGCCATGAGCCATGGGAGGTTTTCCATCTTCTGAGGTCTTTTAATTTCTTTCTTTACTGGGTTTAAAATTTTTGTTGTAGATGAGTCTTTGTGTCTTTGGTTAGGTTTTGTTTCCCAGGTATTTATTGTTTTGAGGCTTGTGAGGGGAAGGTCTCTTTGAATTCTTTTCTCAGTTGCNTTATTTCAAAACAGCACATTTGTAATTAAAATATCTTATTTTTAAACCCCAGGATAGTAAAAAAAAGAAACGCTCTTTATTTATTTTTTTTTTATGTATCTATTTTATTTATTTTTTATTACCATCTAGACCCGTGTTCCGCTCACTTCCCCACCCCTTCAGAGTCTCGTGCAATTCTGCCAAACATGCTTTCCATCTTTAGTCTTTCTCAATATTTTCAATGGGGAGTGACTGTTTTGAGCAGAAGTTCACTTTTCAGTCAGTTTCTTTGATGCAGTATTCTTTTTGTTGTTTTGTTTCCAAATCGCATTATGTCCAATGCTTTTGTACAGAAGCTCCGGGGCCCTACCAAAAAAATACTTACAACTGGGTAATTGGCACTAGCATCCACAGATGGGGGATACACATTCGTCTGTTTGTTTTTCCGGACGTGTTACTTCACTCAGCATGATGTCCTCTAGCTCCAGCCATTTCCCTGCAAAGCTCGTATGTCGTCTTTTCTTATTGCTGCATAAGAACTCCATATGTGTAGATGTACCACGCTTTCTCTTCTATCCACTCGGATCTGTTGGGCATTTAGGTTGGTTCCAGCTCTTTTGCTATTGTGAAATGAGAGCTGAAATAAACATGGTCGTGCATGTATCTCTGTGGTGGCGTAAGTCTGAGGGTACATGCCCAGGAGTGGTATGCTGCGGTCAGTAGGCAAGTTCATTCCAAGTCTTCCAAGGGTTCCCACACTGCTTCCATGAGTGGCGTTACGGTGTATACATTCTCCACCAGCAGTGGATGGTGTTCTCCCCTTTCCCCCACAACCTCTCCCAGCACTTGGTAATCATTGTTTGTCTTGATCCTAGCCAGTCTTACTGGAGTAAGATGCATATCTTAAAGTGGTTTGATTTGCAATTTCCCTTAATGATTAGTGATGTTGACACAGTTCTTGATGGTGCTTCTCAGACATCTCTATGTCCGCATTGTGAGTCTCTGTTCAGTTTTTCTTTCTCTCTATTGGTGTTTTTTTTTTTGTTTTTCTTTTTTTCTTTGTTTTTTTAGGTAGTTTATATATTCTGTGAATCATGCTTTTCAGATGATCTGCAGTGAAGGTTACTCCTCAACTCTGTGGGTTTTCTCTTCTTCTTGATTGTTCTTTTGATGTAACAGAAGCTTTTATGAGCTTTGATGAGGTTCCCATTTGTCAATTGTCGACCTTAAATTCTTGGTACAGCTCGCTGTCTGGATTTAGGAAGTCTTTCCTATGTCTATGTCTTGTATTCTGCTGCAAACTTTTTCTTCTATCACCCTTCAGAGTTTGGGGTTTCAGTGTGGTCTTTAACTACGCATCTGGAGTTGAACTTTTTGTACAGGGTGAGAGTAGGGGTTTAATTTCATTCTTCTACAAGTGGTGATCAGTGTTTTGCCAACACCACTGGCTGAAAGATGCTGTCTTTTCTCGCATTGTGGTTTCTTGCCCCCTTGTATGCCAAATATGAGATGGCTGGATTTATGCTGCTCAGATTTGGATCTTCGGTTTTTGTTCCATTGGTCAACAGGTCTGTTTTTGTGCCAGTACCAGGCTGTTTTTGATATAGCCCTTGTAGTATAGTTTTAAAATCTGGTTCATAGAGATCCCCCTGTGTAGCTCTTTTCACTCAGGATTGATTTGGCTATTCGGGTCTTTTGTTTCTCCAAGAATGAACCTTAAGAACTTTTTTTCAAGCTGTGAAGAACTCTTGGGGATTTTGATTGGGATGCCATTAAATCTATACAAGAGTTTTTGGTAAAATGGACATTTTTACAATGTTAATTTCACCCAATCCATGAGCATGGGAGGTTTTTCCATCTTCTGAGGTCTTCTTCAATTTCTTTCTTTTAGGGTCTAATAAAATTTTTTCGTTGTATGACGGTTTTGGGTTTTGTTTCTTTGTGTTAGGTTTTGTTCCTCGGTATCTTATTGTTTTTGAGGCTATTGTCGGGGGAAGGTCTCTTTCGAATTCTTCTTCCCAGTTGCTGTGTATACTGTAACGACCCAAAAAGGCCATTGATTTTTAAGTTTAATTTTGTTTTCTCTGCCACTGGAGGCTGTAGTTTTGTTAATCGTTTTAGGTTTTCTGGTGGAGTGTTAGTTTTTTTGCCACTCTTGCCCTTAAGTAAACATCTATATCCTCAGCAAAAATGAGGGATTTTAGTCTCTTGACTTCCTCTTTTCCACTTAGTACTGCTTTAATATCCTTTTCTTGCCTTATTGCTCTAGCACATGTTTCAAGCACACTATATTGATGAGTGATGTATTCGAGAGTGGTGATCAGGGGCGCAAGCCTTGCCGAGTGCATACCTTTAAAGGCGAATGTTTCCGTCATTTCCCATTTCGATGATATTGGTATGTGTGTTTCCTGTATTATGGCTTTGATTACATTGAAGGATTGACCCTTCCAATCAATTCCTCTAGCCTTTAAGCATGAAACGGGATGCTGGGATTTTGCCACGGCTTTCTTCAGCATCAATGCGGCTGATGGTGTGGTTTTTGTCTTTGATTCCGTTTATTGTGTTGATGATTGTTTATGATTTCGTATGTTGAGACATCACTGCATCTCTGGTATGAATCAACTTGGTCATGAGGATGATCTTCTTGCATGTGGGTCTGATGCGATTTGCCAGTATTCTGTTTAGAATTTTGGCATCTGTGTTCATGAGGGAGATGGTCTATAATTCTCCTTTTTAGTTTGTCTTCTGGTTTTGGTAATAGAGTTGATGTTTGGCTTCATAGAAGGAATTCGGGAGAGTTCCCTCTGATTGTATACTTCTAAACCAGTTTCAGAATAATGGTTGTAGGTCTTTAAATGTTTTATATGGGAGCATTCTGTCTGTGAAACCGTCTGGGCCGGGCTTTTTTTTTAGTTGGGAGGTTCTTACTACATCCTTATTTCTCATCTGTTTATGGTTGTCGTTTAAGCGCCTTGTCTGTATCCTCTCCTGCGTCTCAAGCTTGGTGATTCGCCAATGATTTAGTCAGATTATTCATCCATTTTCTTCTAGTTATTTTAAAACTTGGTTAGAATATAGGTTCTGTAATACTTCCCATTACTAATTTTGCCTTGATCTTTTCCTTGTCCGTTGTGATTTTTCCCTTTTCATCACAGATTCTATTGATTTTGAGAGTTGTTCCCTTCTTTCTTTTGTTTAAATGGGCTAGAGGTCTGTCTATTTTTTATTCTTTCAAAGAAACCAACTTTGGCTTCATTGATTTTTTGTTATTGTTTTTCTTTGTTTCTATTTCAAATAGATTACATAGCTTGTGTTTTTTTATTTCTTTCCGATCTGCTTTGCGATTAGGGTTCATCTTGTTGTTAGTCTCGTCAGTGCTTTGCTGTAGTTAGATCATTCACTTGTGCTCTTTTGTTTTTTCTATTTAGGCCCCCGGGCGCTATAAATTTCCCTCTTGGACTGCTAGTTTAAGGTTGACCATAGATTGGTTCGTGTGGGTGGTATTTTCATGGTCATTCAGTTCCAGATGTTTTAGGGCTTGCTTATCTGCTTCCGGACCATCATTAATTAAGGCAATGAGGTGTTTCGTTTAGTCTCAATGTGTTGCTTGAGGCAGGGGGCTTGGCGGTTGTTGACTGTTGAAGCTTCATTGTCAACTGTGTCTGACAGGATGCATGAAATTTATTTCAATCTTTTTTGTCATTGTTAGAGGTTTCTTCTGTGTCCGAGGATGTGGTAATTTTGCGAGCGTTCTGGGGTGCTGGTAGCAAGTGTATTCTCTGGTATTAGGATGGAATGTTGTTCGGTAGAGGTCTCTGACGGTCCTTGGTTGTATCATATCGTTCAGTTCAGATGTCTCTCTGTTTTTTTTTGTCTGTCGACCTATCCAAGGGACCGGAACTCAGTGGGGTATTGAACTCTCCCATCGAGTGGCTGGCTTAGTCTGTGATTGTGGTCCTGCGGGACACTGTCTTTATACAAGTTGTGGGCACACAGAGTTGGGGACCAAATAGATCCATTAATTGTGAAATCTTCTTGGTGGTTGTTACATTTGTGAAAATGATAGGCCTTGATTGGTCTCTTCTGATTTTTTTACTTTTGACGTGTCCTATTTTCAAAAATCCGATAGTCAAAAAGCAACACCTGCTTGTCTTTTGCGTACATTTGCGATTGGAATATTTTTTCCATCCCCTTTCACTTAAGGTGGTGCCTGTCTTGAAGGTTAAGATGTGTTTCTTGCAGAAGCCATATAATGGATTCTGTTTCTAATCCAATTTCCCAGTCTATGTCTTCTGATGTGGAATTGGAATTTAGTCCTATTTATTTCGTCTTCTTTCTTTTTTAAGTTTTTTTTGGTAGGTTTGTGTTTGCTTCCTTTTTGCCTATTATCCATTTCTGGTTTTGATTTAGGTTTTGTTCTTTCAGTTATGCTTTTATTTGATTTCTCCTTCTAGTTGCATGGGGTTGGTTGCTCCTTTTTCTTCTGTTCTTGTGATTGCTTCAAGTATCTCTGAAGGGTTGGTTTCGGACAGTCGTCTTTCAAGTTGTTTATGTCATGGAAGATTTCCTCTCTCCTCCACTATGATTGATATTTTTGCTGGGGTATAGTAACCTGGGCTGGCATCCATTGTTCACTCAACAACTGGGAATGCTTCCTTCCTCCAGTTCTTTTGCCTTTATGTCTCTCCTGTGAGACAGTTCCATTTTGTTATTTCTGATGGTTTCCTCCTTATAGTAACTTGTTGTTTTCTTGTTGCTTAAGAATTTTTTCTTTGTGTTTTTGGGTTTTTGTCCAGCATTTTAACTATGATGTGGCATGGAGGAATTTCTTTTCTGATCCGTTTCTGTTTGGGTTCTATGTGCTTCTGTATTGGTATTGGTTTGTCCTTTTTTTAGTTTTTGGGGAAGTTTTCATCTATTATATTCTGTTGAAGATCTGATCCAATACCTTCTCCTCTTGGGATTCTTCTCCTTCCTCTATTCCTATGATGCGGAGGTTTGATCTTTTCATAGTGTCCCACAGCTCCTGGTTGTTCCATTTTTGTGTATTTTTAAATTTTTCATAATCTTTCCTTGAGGTTTTTAGTTGTTCTGTGTTGTCCTCCAGGTCTGATATTCTTTGTTCTGCTTCCTCCATTCTGCTTCTGAGGCTTTTTTCATTCCTTTCCTCTTGAATGGATGAGTGATTTCCTTTTTCATTTCCTCTTCTGATTTCTTTAGTGTTTCTATTTCTTTTTGGAGCTTCTCGATCTCTTTTTGTAGCTCTTTTGTTTGCTGGTTGGTTTCATTTTCTTTTTCAGCATGGGATCTTTTCAGTGTTTCTACTTCCTTCCGGAGCTTGTCATTCTCTCTCTCTCGGTCCTCATTCTCTTTTCTTAGTTCTTTATGATCTTGTAGTTCTTTAAGTATGTTCCCAATTGTGTTTCTGATGTCTGTGTCCTGGGGCATCCCCGGGGGGATCCCACTGCAGGAGTCATCCATACGTTTGGTAAAGCTTGGCATGGGATTATCCTGCCCCTTTCCAGTGTAGTCTCTTCTTCGTGATCCTGGCATATGGGCTTCTCCTTGCCTGTATTCCAATGTGAGTCCTAAATGCCTCTTCACTGTGTTGAAGGCGTGCTTTGCTTGCCTCCTTCAGATCCTTCTTCGTAATCTCAGTTGGTGGCGGGGGGGGGGAGGGGGGGCTCTTCAGCTGGGGGGATCACTCCAACCTCACAGCCACAAAGGCCAATCAAACCAAAGACAGCAGGACCAAAAGATCAGCAATCAGCTCGCCAGGGCACCCAGTTCCTACCTGTCTTCCCCTCTTCCTGCCGCTGGGCTCAGGAGATCTCAAATCGAAAAAATATCTTATAATTTGTGTATTTGAAGGTAAGTCTTGCTAGGTTTTGTCTTCTGCTACTACAATTACTAGTTTTGATTTAATTGGAGAAATTGGTGGAGAAACATAAGTGCATTAATGTAACAACCTTCTTTGTAAATCTGCATATTACTCAAGGATAGAAAATTAAACATAAATTCTGTTGACTACAGAAGATATTTATTTTCCTGGGACCTTATTAAAGAAAAGAAAAAAAAATGAGTTTTAAAATATAGTCAAATATCACATTAAAGACATACTGTTATCCTCTATTAAAATATAATACAATAGAACTGATTATTAAAACATTATCTTATAGCCCAAATAGACAATTATTGACATACATTATCCATTGTATTTACCAGCATGAAATTACAATAAAAGACTGAGTTGTAGAGATGTCAAAATGTCCTTGAAATGAGGAGAGAAATTGACTCCGACCATATTTCAGAAGTGAGCATAGGTTTCTCATCATAGAAAAAAAGAAATAATTTTGTATTCATTAGACAGAGTTTGAAATAATCTTCAATTAAACAGACAGTAAATTACTAAGACCTACAAAGATAAAACTCTAATCTTTCATAGAATATTTTCAACCATTTACTTCCTTGTCATGCATTAACTTTTTTTCTGCTTCTAATTGATCTCATGTTAATAAACACATCTAGGAAAGTGTAGGAATAATGAAATAGGCTTTGAATTCATGAAGCCTATCATAATGTTATTTCATTTTAGGATTAGATATGTCAACCATGTTAATTGAGGAGCACAGAGATATGGGTAAATCATTCCTCTTTTAGAAACATTCCTTAAATTAAACTGAGTTACATATTCCAGATAAAAATCATTTTTGATTATGTCATATGACATATTTACCATTTAAACTTGTGAATGCCAGTTTAATTTGAACTGTTTATATAGTATGTTATACAAGTATTTATAGACCATTCTGCATTTATCTTACCTTGTAAGACTGAAACATGAATGAAATAATTCAAAAAGAAAGCACTCTTTGAGCCGGGTGCTACAAATAGCACTACAGAGCTTACAGGTTATGAAGTAGTTTCTCTAAGAAGTTTTATGTTCCCATAATTTACATTGTTCCCAATGCATGCAAAGCACATATATTTTCTCACTTCTACACAGTGTGGCAGTATTTTTTAGGTATTGAAATATTACACCTCTATGACATACTTTCAGTAGGCATTCCAGAATGTTTGGAAATTCACCTCTCATAACATCATCATACTTACAAACACATATAATTTAAAGATGATATATAGGGCCTAAGGAGATGGCTCAGTGGTTAAGAGCACTGTCTACTCTTGCAAAGGACCTAGGTTTGATTCCCAACACCCACATGGTGGCTAACAATCATCCATAACTCGTTTCAGGGGATCCAACACCCTCTTTTGACATCTGCAGACACTGCATAACATGGGCACAACTTTCCTATACACAGACAATAAACTCCTGCTCATAAAATAAAAGCAATAAATAAAATATTAAAAAAATAAAGGTGTAGGGCTAGAGAGATGGCCTAGTGGTTAAGAACGCCGAACGCTCTTACAGAGGACCCAGGTTCCATCCCCAGCACCCACATGGCGGCCGAGAACCTTCTGAAACTCCAATTCCAGGAGAGCTCCAGTTCCAGGGGAATCCGACACCCTCTTCTGACCTCCGCGGCATTGCACGACACGGGTGCACAGACTTGCATGCAGACAGCACATTCATACACATACAGAAATAAATAAAAATTAAAAAAAATTTAAAAAAATAAAGGTGTATATAGGAAAAACATGGCATCTTTAATTTCCTATGTCCTTGTAGTCTTTTAATGTATAATTCTATGTGGACACCATGATGGTTTCATCAGGACCTGATAGAACTATGGTATAAGTAAATGAGAAGATCTTTTTTGGCAAAAATCAATACAGGAACCTGGATAACAGCATTATGCATTTCCTCCATGCAGAACCTTCACCTGGGAGTGCATGATGCATGTAAGGCCCTGGCCCCAATGGGTAGACAATGTAGATAACACCTTTGAAGATGATTTCTTCCTTAAGTGCATTTAGCTTAGGTAATTTTTCTCTAAATTTTTATTCCTCAGATGAATGATTATTTTTTGAGAAACTACTTTCAGGATATATTTGTAAAGTACCTGTTCAAGGGACTCATCATCATTTTATTTACTAAAATCAGAGAATGACAAAGGTCATGGAGCCAAGATGGGGTACAAAAGCAGATGGAAAGAAATGCCATTAGAAGAGCCTCCTTAGATGGGGATTAGGATCAAGGGATAGATTTCTGGTTCACAATGAGTTGATCCTTGTTCCTGTGTCTTGTCTACAGAGCAAAGACAGGTGTCTGACTTTGATAGGTGGAATCAAGAGGCTGGTGGGGGTTGAATTCTATTGATATTGAGGTGTTTGTGTTGATCCACTTAATATTTATACCTTCATGCAATGCATATCTATGCAACTCCATTGGAAAGCAATATGAGTGATATATGAATAAAATGATTCTCTAACTACTGTGAGCTTGTTCTTAAAATTGAGGATTGATAAAACCATATTATTAATGTGCTAAAATCATTTAAATGTCAGTATGATAATTTCTATTTGGGAGATTTGGCTGGAATGCATATTGTTAAGATTTTAAATGTAAACACTGAGAACTGGGAAGTATTGCTGTCAGTTTACTTCTAGAAGTGGGATTTCTAGCTCAAGTGGGATCTTGGGATTGGAAAACTTTATTGATGACCACATATGGGCTTTATGAGGAACAAGAAAGCAGGTGAGTCTTATGCCATAGGTTTGAGAGTAGAAACACTGATGGAAATCATCAGGCAGTTTGTTGGTTAGTTTTAACTTTCAACTTGACATAATCTAGTATGACTTAGGAAAGACAGTCTTAATGAAGAAATATGTAGATCACATCGGTCTATCGGCATGTTTGTTCAGGATTGTCTTGATTGTTAAGAAAGGTGGGAAGACATAAGCTGAGTATGGGCAGCGATATGGACAGGGCACTGCACTGTATGAAAAAGGTGGAAGATGGCTGAGCCCAAGCAGCAAGTAAGCACGGATCCTTGCAATTTATTCTCCCTCTATTCTTTCCTGTGGATGAAATGCTTTAAGTTCCCGCTTTGACTTCCCACAATAATGGACACAACCTGGAATTGTAATCCAAATAAGCCTTTTCCTCTCTTATGTTGCTTTTTTTCAGATTATTTTATCATAACAACAAAACGAAACTAGGACAGACAGGGAGCTGAAGGAGCTGAGGAAGTGGGGTAGTGGGTAGCATGTATCAGTGAGAGACAAACGTGACTCCAGAGACATGGATTCTTTGGACTCTCATAGGATGGCCTCAGTTTTATTCACAGAATGAATATTCAGCATTTGGGAAATCAAATAATGAAATTTGTCCCAGGGTGACAGAACATGGATGCTGACTGTGTATATTTAAGAATTCTGTGATTGGGGAAAGGCAACTGTTGAACTGGCAACATGACAACAGCGAAATTAACCTTATAATGGGACAATGGGACGGTCTACAACAATTATTTAATTTGGTGGGAGGTTTTTCATATTTTAAACAAGGTGTTCAGGGTTAGTTGTTAACAGTTGGAGTGGAAAATCTGCATGTATTCTGGATATTAGCATATTTTTCTTATATTTGCAACTGAAATCATTCCCAAACAGGAATCATATTTATAGCCTAGATATGAAGAAAAGGAGATAGCATCCAAGCAGCTTTCTGCTTAAACATCCTCAATCAGAGGTGAATCACATAGCAACCCAAGGTACAAAATGTCTAGTTTATTTTTACCTCTCAAAGCTCTGCAAAAAATTACATAATTTAAGACTGGCTGCCATACTGTATTTCTTTCTTTTTCTTTACAAAGTCAGAAAATAAACTATAGGTTAATTCCAAAACACATTTAGGGATTCAAAGTTTAATAGGAAACTTTCCTGTTAAACTTACATTGCTAAATTACATAGTATGTTGACATATGTTTTGATGTACTTTAGAAAAAGCTTTATCCTTTCTCATAAATCTTAAGACTGAGTAAAATAGAGACACAAACGTTGAGATATATCTTTAGTAATATCAGTCAAATTAACAAGTTAATTACATATGGGGATTGGGTGCTAGGATCCACAAATGAGGGACACCATATGTTACTTGTTTTTCTGAGACTGGCTTACTTCACTTAGCACAATAGCTTCTAGTTCCATCCATTTACCTGCAAGTTTCATGATGTCTTCTTTCTTTACTGCTGCATAGAACTCCATTGTGTAGATGTACCACATTTCCCTTATCCACTCATCAGTTGAGGAGCACTTATGTTGTTTCCAGTTCTTTGCTATTGTGAAAAGAGCAGCAATAAACATAATGGTACATGTACTTCTGCATTAGGACTTTGGCCATATACCCAGAAGTGGTATGACTGGGTCAAATAGTAGGTTCATTTTTAGTTTTGTATGAGTTCTCCACACTGCTTTCCATAGTAGTTGTACAAATTTACATTCCCATCAGCAGTGGATGAGTGTTCCCCTTTCCCCACAAACTTTCCAGAATTTGGTATCATTTGTTTTCTTGATCATGGCCTGTCTTACTGGGCTAAGATGAAATCTTAAAGTGGTTTTAATTTTCATTTCCTTAATTACCAACAATGTTGAACAGTTTTTAAAGATGTTTCCCAGCCATCCTTAGTGTTTCTCTTGAGAAAGCTCTTTTCAGACCTTCAATCCATTTTTTATGGGGTCATTTGTTTTCTAGGTATTTGTGTTTTGAGTAATTTATATCCTCGGGATATTAAACCTCTGTCAGATGTGTCACTGGTGAAGTTTTCCTCCCATTCTGTGGATTTTTTCTTTACTTCTTTGATTGTTTCTTTTGCTGTACAGAAACATTTTAGTTTAATGAAGTCCCACTTGTTGATCTTATTTCCTCTGCAACTGCTATCTGATTTAGAAAGTCTTTTCCTACACCCATATCTTGTAGGTTACTGCTAATGTTTTCTTCTAACATTTTCAGAATTTCAGGTTTCACATTGAGGTTCTCAATTCATTTAGAGTTGACTTTTGTTCCAGGTGAAAGGTAGGGTTTTAGTTTCATTCTTTTATAAGTGGTGATCCAGTCCAGCACCATTTGCTGAAGATGCTGTCTTTCCTCCTTTGTCAAAAATCAGGTGGCTGAGCTGGAGCCAGATCTGAGGCAAATGGGCCTCTTCCTACTGTATTTCTTTTAAAAATCATGATTTTTTTTTATTTTTAGTGAATGAAGGTTTTGTCTGCTTGCACTTAAATGGCAACATGTACAGAATGCTGGGAGAAACCAAAAGAGGGTGTGAGAGCCCCTGTGAGTGAAGTTACAAATTTTTGACCAGTGATGTAATTTCTGGCAATTGGCCTCAGATCCTGTGCAAGAACAGCCAGTGAGTGCTCTTACCACTGAGTGATCATTCCAGCCCCCATATTCTATGTCTTAAAATATCTTGAATATAGAAATTCCCTAGCTATTTGTGCTCTTGTCTTTCATAGTGAGTAGGATGCTTGAGTCAAGGAAACTGTGCTGATATCTCACTCATATTTTACCCTGAGGATCTAGAACCTTATAGAATAAATGAATGAAAATCATGCTGGAATAATTTGATATTTTAATAAAATAAAACCAAGCACTGCTGAGCAAGCAGATTCAGGCAGCATATGAAAACATCCTATTCCCAAAGGAGGTGATGTTTCTATGTTAAATAATTGAAATAGTCAAATCTGTATCAGACAGGGAAAATGAAAGAGTTTAAAGAAAAGAAGAAATAAGTATAATAAAACACAAACTGGACATGTGAAGAATATTTCTAAGTCAAAATGTGCTTTCACAGTAAGCTTGTGGTTCTGTCATTCAAATTCACAGGATAGATGATACTATTCAAACTTTTGAGACTGATAGATTGTTAAATATCATAAAATTAGGATTTCTTCCTTCAGTAATTTTGAAACAGGGATCAATTTATTCTTATGAATTTCTGTCACAAAACATGTCTAAAGAGATTATTTGACAATCCATACATATTAGTTTATTTACATTGAATAGGAAAAGAGAATATTGAGAAACATTTTCCTAATGACTAAATAATTTGAAGTTATGACAGATTCATAAACTTGTTAATGAACTCTTCAATTCACCAAGCAGTATTCATAATTTATAGTTTCATGCACCCCTGTATACTATTATAAAATCACATTTTAATATTTCTTCAGATAACACTTATTTCTGGTATTTTAGTATATTTATTATCTCAATTTTGTGTGTGAGTATATTGTCTGTGTATGTGTAAGTGCACCCACAGTGCAATCATAGTGGAAGTCAAAAGAGGGTATTGGATCCCTTGGAACTGGAATTATGGATGATTGGTGATGGCCCTGTGGGTGCTGGAATATATAGTGTGTCCCCTACAAGAGCAGCTGAGTCATCTCCACCCCCTGGGTTTCTGTTTTGCTGTTGATTGTGTTCTCTAAGACACTTTCACCCATTCTCATCTATCTCTCTGTCTCTCTCACTGATCTTGGATAGAAATATACACTATCTTATAAAGCATGGCTCCTATAACAGTCAAAATAATAACATAAAAGTCAGTAATAACATAAAAAATCAGTAATTATCTAATGATCATTTATCTTAAGGGAGTCTACACTTCTTAACAGATTGCTCTACAATTAGGCAATAAAACTAGTCATATCATTTTTCCAGTAAAATATTATTGAGTCATTTTATTATAAACTTATTTATAGTCCTTCTTGAAATGTCCAGAAAATGTGGGTAACACAGTCTTCCTGTGTAGGGAGGTCTCAGAGATCCACTAATGGGACTTCAGCCAGTGTCTAGTCTATAAAGAGGAAAGTCTGCTCATGCTTCGAAAAGGGAAGCCTGTTCTAGCAAGACCTGATTTTGTCCTCAAGTGGATGGAATTGGTAAATGAAAAGCCAAAGAAGCTAGGGCCTCCCCCTGCCACCCCAAAAAATAAAACAACCTGAGTGACCCCTGAGGACCAGATCCTCGACTGACCTTGAGAAAACAAAAACGTTGGTTAGTCTGGGCTAACTGTGTGGCCTTAAGCATCCAAAAGGAAAGTATAACGAGAAATAATCAATAAGGCCTGAGAAATTGTACTTCAGATATAAAGCTTGAGATCTTAGATGTAGTAAACTCCTTTGACCCAGTCTAAGAAGTTCCAGTCAAGGCCAAGAAATGGGGATGAGTAGGCAGTGAATTCAACAGACAGACACGAAGAGTAGGGTGAAAAGCAGGCATATTGTGAGCAAATACAGATTCGTTTAATCAGGGGAAAATTGGGATTTATATGTGATCATCTTCTGCTTCTTCTTCAAATGTATAAGGTGCTGATCGTTGGCCCAGACCACCGATTCAACTGTTGTCGTAGTTAGATTCCAAGCACAAGTTAAGTCTGTTCATGCTACTGCGCAGGTATGTAACAGTCTACATTAGTAAAAAGAAACAAAGAAAAAAAGAGAAAAATATATATTAATAGCCCTAGAAAAGCAATGATGGTTGAATAAACATTTTATTGAATTTTTAAAAAAACTTTTTTTATTATATGCATATGTGTATGAATGTACTCTCTGCATGTAGGTTGGTGCACCCGTGTTGTGCAATGCTGCAGAGGTCAGAAGAGGGCCTCGGATTCCCCTGGAACTGGAGTTAAAGATGGTTCTTAGCCGCCATGTGAGTGCTGGGAATCAAACCCAGGTCCCCTGCAAGAGCAGTTGGTGCTCTTAACCACTGAGCCATCTCCCCAGCCCCTTTATTGAATTTTTAAAGAATATTTACTGATAAGTGTGGCTGCTTCGATAATTTAGCACTAAATTACACTTTAGGAACATGTATTTGATATATCTTAAAATGCATAGTCTATGAAAAAAAATCTTTTAAAATTTATAAACTGCATCCCTACCTTTAACATGAACTATTAGCCTGACATGGTTCTCTCCAGATTAAAAGGTTTCCTTGCTCTGACTAGTTATTATGTGGTATGGGATAAGTAAAACAAAAGAAAGTATTATGACTAGGAATATGCCACTAATATAAATTTTATTTAGTCAATTTACTGGAGTGATTGACTGTTGAAATTAAAATACTCCCACTAATTATGGTTTTTTAGGATCGTATTTTAGTGTCTTTGCCACTAACTAAAAGAAATATGATGTTAAGTACTGAATTTGTCAGATAATTCTCTGTATGATAAATAGTCAGGAATGACGAAGTACAAATTATCATCCAGCAGATAAGTTCTCACATAAACATGATGTCTTGTTTAGTGTTTAAATATAGCATTTACAATTCGATGTCTCTATCCTTTCCATTTTCATCCTTCTATTCACTCTCCTACTACACAGCATTTGGTTTCTAAGGAGATAGCTGACAGTGGAATGAAAGGCACACTAACTCGTCCTACTCTTCCATGATTAATTCTGGACTTTCATTCTTTTGGTGGGACTATATGAAAGGCATCCCGACTTCTGATTCTGTTTCTTTGTTAGTGAAATAAATGGATGTACCTGTTAGTCATCTATTCTAAAAGTGTCATGTCACCCAGCATACACTAAAATCTTAATCTGGTTTATCTACTGTTATAACTTAATACTTAAGACAATGTCTTTCATTTGGAAGATCTTTAAAAAGAATTCTCAGTGAATTAATAAATTCTGGTTGTTAAAATTCAAGTCTCAACTTTGCTATAAGGCATATACTGATATTTTAGCATAGGAAATGTAGCATGTTGAATACAAATGTGACTGATTCCTTATAACAACATTGTATGCTTATTCACGATCCACTCCCTCTTCTCTTCCTCATCAGAACTAACCATTTTTCTGATTTGCCATCTTCTATCTTTTGTCCTTCTTTACTGTTCTGCCTCCTGTCAATCTTTTTCTATTGTACAGTTCATTTCACTTTACATAAGTAAATGGAACAATGATGTACCTCTTTTCATGGCGCAAATTAAGCTCAACATATTTTATTATGTATCTATATATTCATGCACAGAGGTAGGGATATTTTATGTGCTTTTGTCTATAGCTTGGATTGTTCTACTCATTTTTATTTTTGTTTTTAGATACACTACTTTCATGATAATATACAGCACTTTTTTGTCTTTTTGAAACA
>VZQC01007949.1:0-17323 GCA_009823505.1 Rhizomys pruinosus
AGCAACATATTGGTCTCTTTGAGACAAACAAGACTCCTCCAAAATATCAGCTACACCTCAAAAGCCTGGAGGATACAGTGCAACGTGGCAGCCAATGTCTATATTATATCCCAAAAACTATTGGCTATTGCTCTCTCCTTGGAGGATAACCACAGCTGATGCCACACGCTTATGTCCTCTAGTGGTTTTAGGCGTGTATAGCCACCAATAAGAACTTGTCACCCTTTTATGAGAGAAACCACCGTTTGCGGATTAGCATACCATCCAAGCATCTGTGTCTATTGTCTATCAAGCTTAGCTTGACATAATAGTGGTACTGCTTAAATGCCTGTACATCCAATGCTTGAGCTTTGTTAGTATGACTGAAAAGGTATCACTGTGAAAGCTGTCAATCCATGAAGGGAAACAAACTGGAACAGACCGGAGTCCAAAAGACAACTCCCAAGAAAGAGACTGTTTTCTTCTCACACCACTTGTGCCCCTTTTCCCAAAGCTCGGGAACAAACTGCGGAAGGGAGGCGTGGTTAGATTGTAAGGGCTGTGGAGAGTAGGGGTGAATCATGAGACTATAGGAATATAGTCTGGACACCTGATTGATCAAACTGCCTTGTATACAAGCTTCTCCAACAGTACTATGGGAACCTTGGGTTGTTCAAAATTTGGACATAGATACTTGTGAAAATGCACCGAATTACCTAATTGTATGACATACTAGTAACATCATTGTTATCTGCAACAAAACTGTGTCATTGTAATGTAGAATCCCTTAAAAAAGTAAATTAAAAAATTTTTTTTTTTAATTCACATTAATCATTCTTTTTGTTTTTAAATTGTTATTATTTATTATTTTATTTATTTATTTATATGGAATGTACTGTCTGCATGTAGGTTTGTGCCACCCATGTCTTGCAATGTCCGCGGAGGTCAGAGAGGGTGTCGGATTCCCCTGGAACGTGGAGTTCTCCTGGAATTGGAGTTACAGATGGTTCTCAGCTGCCCTGTGGGTAGCTGGGATCGAACCCGGGTCCTCTGCAGAGGAGTCGGTACTCTAAACCGCTAGGCCATCTCTCCAGCCCCGTAATCATTCTTATATCTAACAATAAGTTTGTTTATACATGAAAATGTATAACACAATTTTTAAATTTTTTTTCTTTTTTTGGTCGTTTTGAGAACAGGGTCTCCTCTTTAGTCCACGCTGGCCCTGGAGCTCAGTATTACCAGGCTGGCTCCAATTCACAGAGATCTGCCTGCCTCTGTCTCCAGAGTGCTGGGATTAAAGGCGTGTGCCACCACACCTGGGCTTAAAGCAAACAATTCTTAAAACAATTCAACGACTGACTCAAATAAGTTATTTTATATGAGATGTTACTCATATAAAATTAAAGAGAAAATTGAATGTACTAATATTATATGTACTAATAATACATGAAATAGTAAATATATGAAGTAGAATTTATCTATATGATTATATATTTTAAGTGACACAGAAAAGTCAGCTATGGGGCTAGGGATATAGTAGTTTGCTGTGCATACTCAAGAACAATCTAAAGCCCAGTCCCTCCCCACCAAAAGAAAGAAAAAACTACTAGAAGTCAAAACATTAATAGAGTAGGTCATAATCCTGCACTTAAGACGTAAAGGCAAGGGGCTAGAGAGATGGCTCAGGGGTTAAAAGCACTGACAGATCTTGCAGAGGACCTGGGGCTAAGAACAGTCTTAGGCTGGGCATGGTGGCATATGCCTTTAATCCCAGCACACTGGAGGCAGAGGCAGGGGGATTTCTGTGAATTCAAGGCCAGTGTATAGAGTGAGCTCCAGGCCAGCTGGGACTAAAGGGAGACCCTGTTTCAAAAAAAAATAGAGGATTAGGGGTTCAGGGTTTAAGTCATTACATCATCACTATACTGGGAATTTGAGGCCAGCCTGGGCTACATGGTACCGTGAAGAGGGGCTGTAGAGATGGCTCAGTGGTTAAAAGCACATACTAATTTTCCAGAGGACCCAAGTTCAGTTCCCAGCACCCACATCAGGCAGTTAACAGCCACCTCTTAACTCCACCTTCCAGGGGATCTGAAGCCTCTCACCTCTGTGAAACCTGTTCATGTGCACACTCACAGAAACCCATATGTATACACATAGTTGAAAATAAAATAAATCTTGGGGCTGGAGAGATGGCTCAGTGGTCAAGAGCACTGACTGCTTTTGCAGAGGATTTGGAATCGATTCCAAGCACCTAGGCAGCAGCTAATAATCATCCTAACTCCACTTCCAGGGGATCAGATACCTTCTGACCTCTGTGGGCACTGCACAATATGGGTGAACTTACATATAAGCAGGCAATACATTCATACACATAAAATAAAAATATTTAAAAAATATAATAAAATCAGCCAGGCATGGTAGCACACGCCTTTAATCCTAGCACTTGGGAGGCGGAGGCAGGTGGATCTCTGTGAGTTCAAGGCCAGCCTGGTCTACATAGATTTCCAGGACAGCTGGGGCTGCAGGGAAACCCTGTCTCAAATAATTATAATAGTAAAATCTAGCACTCGGGAGGCAGAGGCAGGCAAATCTCTGTGAGTTCAAGGACAGCCTGGTCTACATAGTAAGTTCCAGGACAGCTGGGGCTACAGGGAGACCCTGTCTCAAAACACACACACACAAAAAAAATAATAATGAATCTTGAAGAAAGGAAGGAGTTGTTAGGTTGGATTTTGCTTGAATTGCATGTGGAGGCAGAGGTTGAGCCAGGAGTCTTCTACTGCTTTTTACCCTACTATTTTTGAGACAGGGGCTCACGGACTCTAACCCTCACAGATTCTACTCAATCTCCTGGCCAGCAAGCCCCAGGGATCTTCCTATCTCCGGATCCTTAGCATTAGGATTACAGGTGCATGCTACCATGCCTGATTTCTTACATGGGTGTGGAGGAAGTCCTCATGCTTGCATTGCAAGCATTTTACAGCCTAAGTCATCTCTTCAGCTCCATACTCCTAGCTCTTAGTCTCTATTCAAACAATGCTAACTGCAAGAACATATAAAAATCTTTCAAGTGTCTTGTAGGGAACTGTGTACTTGCAACTGCAGTAGGTGGATGAGACAAGAGAATTGCCGTAAGTTCAAGGACAACTAGAGCTATACTACAAGTCTAAGACCAGCCTGGATATATAATTTTGTCTCAAAAAAACAACAAACAGGGCTGGAGAGATGGCCTAGCAGTTAAGAGTGCCGACTGCTCTTGCAGAGGACTCAGGTTCGATCCCCAGCACCCACATGGCGGCTGAGAACGGTCTTTGACTCCAGTTCCAGGGGAATCCGATACCCTCTTCTGACCTCCGCAGCATTGCACAACATGGGTGCACAGACCTACATGCAGACAGTACATTCATACACACAAAAGAATAAAAATTAAAAAAAACAACAAACTAGTTTTTTGTGGCCCTGAGAATTGAACCCAGGACCTCAAACATGCTAGGCAAGTGATTTACCAGTGAACTACAATCCCAACATTTAAAATGACTCAAAAACAAGATGTACTTATACATGCTACAAAATAAATGAACCTTGAAGACATTCTTTTTTTTTTTTTTTAAATGTGTATGAGTGTACTGAGTGCATGTAGGTGGGGGTACCTGTGTGGTATAATGCTGTGGTCAGAAGAGGGTGTAGGATTCCTCTGGAACTAGAGTTAAAGATGGTTCTTAGCCATCATGTGGATGCTGGCAATCGAACCTGGGTCCTCTCCGAAGAGCAGTTGGTAGTCTTAACGGCTGAGCCAACTCTCCAACTCCTTGAAGACATTATTCTAAGTAAAAGATCAAGTCAAATATTGTATTGTTCTAACTGTATTTGATTTTTTTTTTGGTGTTTTTGAGACAGGGTCTCCCTATAGCCCCAGTGTCCTGGAACTCACTCTGTAGCCAGCTGTGTGCCTCTGTAGAACTCAACAAAGATCCGCCTGCCTCTGCCTCCCAAGTGCTAGGATTAAAGGCGTGCACCACTATGCCCGGCTTTGATTCTTACAGTAGTTAAATTCAGAGACAGAATGTTGAACAGTGGTTATCAGGGACAAAAGAAGGAAAAATAGTTGTTTCACGTTGAAGTAATGGAAGATGAAAAACTTCTGGAAATTAATGGTAGTAAAGCTCATATGCGCACACCTTTAATCCTAGCACTTGGGAGGCAGAGGCAGGCAGATCTTTGAGTTCAAGGCCAGCCTGGTCTACAGAGTGAGATCCGTGACAGCTGGGGCTACAGGAAGACACTGTCTCAAAAAGGCCAAAAAAAAAAAGAACATGAATGTACTTAATGCCAATAAATTATACCCATTATTAAAATGGCCACTTTTATGTCATCTATTAAAATATTTTATTATTTTTATATTTATTTTATTTTTTATTATATGCATTTTTTATTGAGTGCTATGTGAATGTATGATTACTGTCTTGTTAATGCCCATGGAGGTCAGAGAGTGTGCTAAATCCTTAGAACTGGAGTTACAGACAATTGTTAGCTACCATGTGTGTGCTAGGATTCAAACCCAGGTTGTCTGAAAGAGCAGCCAGTGCTCTTAACCACTGAGCCATCTCTCCATCCCCATTATATTGTCTATTTTAATAATGCAATCTTAAATAATAGAGATTTGAACTTAAGAGGGAAAAAAAAACAGACTCTGAGGGTTATAAAAGTCATTGGTTTTATATAACATTGATTTTTCTTTCTGAAAATTTATTTTTATTTTGTGTGTAGAACTGTTGTTCTAGTTTGCCTTCAATTGTTGTGATAAAAACACTGACCAAAACCAACTTGGGGAGGAAAGGGGTTTCTTTGTCTTTCTTTAGTCCCAGCACTTAAGTCAACAAGGGAGCCAAGGTAGGAACTGAGGGCAGGAACCGGTAGGGAAGCACAGGCCAAGCACAGGCCATGGAGGAAATGCTGCCACTGCCTTAGTCCCTGGGCCAATGTTCAGTCTGCTTCCTTTTTTTTTTTTTTTTTAATTTTTTTTTTTGTATTGTGTGTTTTGTTTTTTTGTGTGTTTGTGCACCCGTGTCGTGCAATTCGGGAGGTCAGAAGTGGTGTGGTTGGATTCCCCTGGAACTGGAGTTCTCCTGAAGTTGGAGTTACAGACGGTTCTCAGCCACCCTGTGTGTGCTGGGGATGGATCCCAGGTCCTCTGCAAGAGCAGTCGGTGCTCTTAACCGCTAGGCTATCTCTCCAGCCCCAGTCTGCTTTCTTATTATTTTTTTTTAATTTATTTATTTTCTGTGTGTATGAAGGTACTGTCTGCATGCAGGTCTGTGCACCCGTGTCGTGCAATGCCGGGGAGGTCAGAAGAGGGTCTCAGACGGTTCTCAGCCACCCTGTGTGTGCTGGGGATGTATCCCAGGTCCTCTGCAAGAGCAGTCGGTGCTCTTAACCGCTAGGCCATCTCTCCAGCCCCCACTCTGCTTTCTTATAAAATACAAAACAAACCTGCTCAGGGTTAGCACTGCCCACAGTAGGTTGAGCCATCCCACATTACTCAACAATCAAGAAAATACCCTATAGACTTGGCCACAGGGCAGTCTAATGGAGGAAATTCCCCAGTTGAGGTTCCCTCAACCCAGGTGTGTCAAGTTGACACTAAAGCT
Organism: Rhizomys pruinosus; assembly: GCA_009823505.1. Classification (NCBI taxonomy): domain Eukaryota; kingdom Metazoa; phylum Chordata; class Mammalia; order Rodentia; family Spalacidae; genus Rhizomys; species Rhizomys pruinosus. The sequence goes on from VZQC01007949.1 coordinate 5,631, forward strand.
ATCCAGCACAACTATTTTGCCTCCATGTATGTAAGTGCACCTGTGTCTGGCAAAGCTAGAAGAGGCCAGAAGGTGTCAGATAGCCTGGAACTTAAGTTACAGACAGTTGTTAGCCACCATGTGGGTGCTGGAAATTGAACCCAGGTCCTCTGCAAGAGCATGCAGTGCTTTTAACCACTGAGCCATTTCTCTAGCCCTTTTTTTTTTCCATTTTTTTAATGGTTTTTACAAATATTGTTTATTCTAATGAACTGGTACAGACCATTCCATTGAAAACCCATAGTCCACAGAGCCACAAAACAAAATAAATAATCAAAGGAGCAGTGTTCTGCTGCTACACTTCTGCATGAATAACTTTAATAACTGCTAATGAAAATTAGAACTTTTCTGGGATCTTCTGACAAGATTTTTTTTTTTTTATGTTGTTAAAAATGCTTTCTCTTCAGTGAAGCCATTTTGGAGTTAGTCTTTACTCGCTGTACCTGCCATCTTGACTCCAAATCTGATCTTCTTTTGGTCCAGACCCTCAGATTTTAAAAAGCAGCTTCAAGATAAGGAAAGGTCATTTTTCCACAGTTCAGTTCTCTTAAAAAATCTTCCATCTCCCACTGAAAATCAAAGTCCAGGAGTAAAGTAGTCACGTGCTAGAACTTTCTGGCCAACTGGAAGGTCATTATGAAAACGCTCTCTGGTCAATAACTTTTTATCACCACAAACCTGAAAATGCAGTCCTGAAAAAGATGGCCTCTCTGTGCACACACGAAATTTTCAAAAAGAAAGGGGCAATATGAAAGGGGCTGAGGTCTAATCACCAGAAATCAGCACAATAAAAACAGCCAATGATGAATATTGAACACTAGAATTCAAATCATCGGATGTTTTAAAGAGATGAGGAGTGCCAGTATTCAATTTTCATTTTGAACACCACATTACAAAAGAACTATTTTTAAAAATAAAAAAGGAGTGAGGGAAAATAAAAAAAAAAAAGAATACAAACGTTGAATGACCCCCTGTTTATTCCTGATAAACTTCAATCACATCTTTCTTCCTTCCATCCCAGTTCTTTTAGAGTATGATTATCAGCAATGCTCTGACTTCAAAGAGAAACCTGAGGAATTCCACTTGGAGCTCCCTTCTTTTGACAGTATGATTATCTTTGAGTTTTTGAGATGGTGTTGTCATTTTCCTTTGAAGTGTATTCTCACTGCATGTTTCCAATGACTGTGAGGTTTAAATGTATTCACCTTCCTTCTTTATCCCTAAGTCCTCAGTTTGAAGGTTTGTTGCATCCTGATAGACATGTTGACGCTGGCTTCATCCCGGTGTCCAACCACAGCGGCCCTCGGCCAGGCAGAACCTCGCTAACGGGGTTTACAAAAATCCGGAGCCCTTCCCCACAGCGACAACACACGACTGCAGGCTTATTTTTCATTTTTTAAAAGACAGAAAAAATCGCCGGGCGTGGTGGCGCACCCCTTTAAATCCTAGCACTGGAGGCAGAGGCAGGCGATTCTTTTGTGAGTTCAAGGCCAGCCTGGTCTACAAGTGAAGTTCCAGGACAGCTGGGGCTACAGGGAGACCCTGTCTCAAAAGACAAAAAAATAAAAAATAAAAAAAAAAATAAAAAGTACAGGATCTCATGTGCCCAGCATACCCTTGAATGTACTATACGGCCATGATGACCTTGAACTCCTGATCCAATTCATGCTTTCACTCCCTAAGTGCGAGGATTATAAGCATGTGCTGCCAAGCCTGGCTTACTCCTTTCTTTTCAAAATCAATTCAAAGAACATCTTGGTTATTGTTCGTTACTTGTCTAATTTTAAAACTGACCCTCTACTCAAGCATAATTCGTAAGAAAAGCAATCAAAGACTATGTTTTTACTTCACAAATGAAAATACCAGGGGCTGAAGAAATGTTCAGTTCAGACACTGACTTGCATTTGCAAAAATCCAGCTTTTGGTTCTCCAGCACCTACATGGCAGCTAACAAACATATTGTCCATAACTCCAATCCGAGGGATTGCACTACCTGCTTCGGGCCTCCGTGGCATGTACATGTATGTGGTGCACTTACAAACATGCAGCCAAAACACTGCTTTGCATACAATAAAAGAATTAAAAAAAAAAATAAGCGGGTTTGGTGACCCCCTTAAATCCAGCACCAGGAGGCAGAGGCAGAGGAGAGGCAGAGGAGAAGCAGAGGCAGAGACCCTGTCTCAAAATCACAAAAGAAAATTTTTTAATTAATTAAAAATGAAAAAAAATGAAAGAATGCAAAATGTCATATCCTCTGTAACTACAACTTTACATATAAAGTAAATGCTAAGTAATATGAATGTGGCTCAACAATAGACTCTACTTAATATGTGAAAACCCCTGGGTTCAATTATCAAAACCACAAAACAAAACAAACCATTTCTCTTTAGCTGGGCACAATGACAGAGGATAAGGCCTTAGGATCATGAATTTGAGGCCAGTATGGGCTACACAGTGAGAGCCCACAACTCAAAAACAGAAAAACGAAGAATAGCCTTGTTAAAAATTCGGATTTAGCTGGGCGTGGTGGAGCACGCCTTTTAATTTCGAGCACGGGGGAGGCAGAGGCAGGCGGATCTTTGTGAGTTCAAGGCCAGCCTGGTCTACAGAGTGAATTCCAGGACAGCTGGGGTTACAGGGAGACCCTGTCTCGAAAAGACCAAAAAAACAAAACAAACAAAAAATTCGCATTAGGATTTTCCTCAGCTGCTGCCAAGGTGTTTGGTTCTTCTGACGAAGGTAAGGTCAAGTTGGGGTAAGGTGCTCACTTCATCCTGGGCTGCAGTCCTCAGCATGGCCTCCGTGTCCAAGCTTGCCTGCATTTACTCTGCCCTCATCCTGCATGACGAGGTCACCATGATGGAGGATAAGATCAATGCTCTCATTAAAGCAGCTGATGTCAATTTGAACCTTTTCGGCCTGGCTTGTTTGCAACAGCCCTGGCCGATGTCAACATTGGGAGCCTCATCTGAATGTAGGGGCTGGTGCACCTGCTCCAGGAGCTAGTGCTGCCCCAACAAGTGGTCCTACCACCTCTGCTGCCCCAGCTGAGGAGATGAAAGTGGAAGCCAAGAAGGAAGAATCAGATGAGTCTGATGATGACAGGGTTTCAGTCTTTTTGACCAAGCCTTTTAACATGCTCACTAAAAAAAAAAAAAAAAAAAAAAGAAAAAAGAATGCATAAAATTCGCGTTTAGCGGGTGTGGTGGAGCACTGCCTTTCAATCCCAGACATTGGGAGGCGAAAGGGGCAGGGCCAGATCTCGTGAGTTCAAGGCCATCTTGGTTATAGTGGACTTCCAGGACTGCTGGGGCTACAGGGAGAACCTGTCTCAAAAAGACCAAAAAAAAAAAAAAAATTCATACTAGGGCATGGAGGAGCATGCCTTTAATCCCAGCACAGGGGGGAAGCAAAGGCAGACAGATCTTTGTGAGTTTGAGGCCATTATGGTCTACATAGACAGTTTTAGGCTAGCCGGAGCTACGCAGAGGGGACCCTATCTCAATGAAACAAAAAAGAACAATCAGTTTAAAAAGACAAAAAAAAAAAAAAAGATAATATAATCAGAAGTTTTAAAATAATACTTTTAAGGTTGATATTCTATCTTTAATGCAAACATAATTAAGAAGAGGCAAACTATATTTTAACCTGCCTCCCCCCTTTTGAGATGTAGTACTAGAGATTGAACTGTGGGCAGTGTACACGCTAGACAAGCACATCCCACTGAACTGTATTTGTAGTCCTAAAAATCATGTTTTGAAATGGTTCAGGGGCTCTTAGCACCAAGCTTCATAACTGTTGAATTTGATCCCCAGGACCAGGACCTACATAGTGGAAAGAGAGACTGGTTCCCAAAAATTATCCTCTGACCTCAGACACCAGGTTGAGTTTATGATTTTGCTCAGGGATGGTGGCAATGCCTTTAATTCCAGCACCAGGTCAGCCTGGTCTACATAGGGAGTTTCCTGTAGCTGGGGCTACAGAGAGACTGTCTCAAAATATAACAACAATTTTTTTTTTTGGTTCTTTTGAGACAGGGTCTCCCTATAGCCCCCCGGTGGTGTGGAACTTACTAAGTTGGACCAGGCTGGCCTGGAACTCACAGAGATCTGCTGGTCTCTGGTTCCTGAGTGCTGGGGATTAAAATGGCATGAGCCACCAAACCCTAGCCTGAAACCAGCAACATGCAAAATTGTGAAAAATCTTAGGTCACTACTCTTCTCTTCAGTAGATCTTTTTTTTTTTTTAAAAAAAAAAAAAAAAAAAAAAAACAAAAAAAAAATCACTTAGCTAAGATGAAGCTTAACATATGGCTGAACTACATAGTTTGGGTCAGGAAGAAAAAGACAGAAGCACAATTTGTGCTCTAAAACTGAGCACACATATGAAACACTGTGTGGGGGTGTGATGTATTACTCTACTCTACCACCAGATCTTCTTGGCAAAGAGAGCTCTAAATCTGAACAATCTTGGCCTCATATTATTATGAATATGCAAATTATAAAACCCACACAATATAAGGACACAGACACATTTCTTTTAAGAACTATGAGAATGTTATCCCATCATTAGTGAAAGGTTAAAAATCAGATGTTAGCCAGGCGTGGTGGCACACGCCTTTAATCCTAGCACTTGGGAGGCAGAGGCAGGCGGATCTTTGTGAGTTCAAGGCCAGCCTGGTCTAACAGAGTGAGTTCCAGGACAGCTGGGGCTACAGGGAGACCCTGTCTCTGAAAAAGACCAAAAAAAAAAAAAAAAAATCAGGATGTGTAGAGGTTGAGCATAGTGGCTAACGGGTTTAGTCCCAGCACTCAGGAGGCAGAAGCAGGTAGACTCTGTGAGTTCCAGGCCAGCCTTGAGTATAGGGAGACACTGTCTCAAAAAAAAAAAAAAGAAAAAGAAAACAAAAAGCATGTAAGAGAATATAGCCCAGTAGCAAAATGCTTGCCTAGCATTTGCAAGAGTCAAATCTCCGATACCAAACACAACAACAAAAATAAGTGTGGTGTGGTGGAACTTAGGAGGTTCAAGAATTTGAGACCATTCTAATTTATTTATTTACTATTTTTTATGTGTATGAGTGTACTGTCTGCATGTAGGTCTGTGCACTCATGTAGTGCAATGCTGCAGAGGTCAGAAGAGGGTGTTGGATTCCCCTGGAACTGGAGTTAAAGACAGTTCTTAGCTGCCATGTGGGTGCTGGGAATCAAACCTGGGTCCTCTGCAAGAGCAGCTGGCGCTCTTAACCACTGAGCCATCTCTCCAGCCCCTCAAGATCATTCTATACTACATAGTGAGTTCCAGGCCAGCCTAAGCTACATGACAGTCTTCCCCAAAACAAAAAACAAAAAGCACTTATGATATATATATAATATGTTTTTAAATGAGGTCAAACTATTCTGATAATTATAAATTATGAACATTATTGTCATATATTCAGAGTTGAATGAATATTTGGAGAATAAAGATTTTACCTTAAAAAAGGAAAACAAAAACATGTATGTCCAGTTTGCTTGCATAAATACAATACTGTAACTGTCTTCTAGAAACAGTTATTACAGGAGAAAAAAAAATCATCCCTGATCAAGTTAGGTTTTACTGACTTGAAGCTCTGTAGAAAAGGCTGGCCTTGAACTCACAAAGATCTGCCTGCCTCTGCCTCCCCAGTGCTAGGATTAAAGGCGTGTGCCACCATGCCCAGTGTAATGTGCATTTTTAACTCCAGCTCTAGTGATGTAGAGGAAGGTAGATCTCTGTGAGATTGAAGTCAGCATGGTCTACATAGAGTTCCAGGCCAGCTGGGGCTACAGGGAGACCCTGTCTCAAAAACAAAAGCAAAATAAAAAATTGTATATGAAACAAAGGTTTATTATATAGCTTTCTTTTCTTTTGAGACAGGGTATCACTCTATCCTAGGCTGGCCTGGAACTTACTATGTAGCCCAGGCTAGTCTCAGACTCAGGAACTCAGGATTATAGATACAGGTCAACATGCCCTGTCACAAAATGGATTTGAAAGAGCATTAGAAAATGACATATACACTTGGGACAGCTGGGGCTATAGGGAGACCCTGTCTCAAAAAGCCAACCCCCCCAAAAAAGAAAATGACATATAATGCAGATTTTTTAAAAAAATGCAAGTATCACTGGCAAGGCCCCACATACTGCCTCAGGTTTACTCCTTCATTAGAGCATTTCCATACCAAGTTCTCTAGGTTATGCCAATTAATGACAAAGCAGAAAGGCTGGCATAAATTTGGCATTTTTTGAAGTTCAGAATAAAAGAATTCATAGCTTTCAATGGCCTATTTTAAAGAAAAGGAAAGCTGGTTCATTCACTTGATCAGCAGCTTTAGAAACAAGCACAAAGGCTTCGTGCTGCCACAATTTTATTTTAAAGAACAATACTTGTGATAGGCAGGTAAATACATGGGCAATAAAAGCAGGATAGAAAAATGACAATTTCATGCAAGAACTACGTTAAGCAACTAAGAAAAACCATCCTATTTTCCACATATATTAGTCCTAAAGCTAACCTCAAGTTTTCATTCTGTCCTGATTTTCTTCTTTCAATGCCTTCTGGGAACACTGAGTACCACCTCCTTCTGCATGGCTAATAAATGATTTCAAAGCACATCAGAAGGTAGCAATTCCTTAACCACCTACATGTTCCAGGTGCATACACCCCACCATTCAAATATTCCAAAGAATTTTTTATGTAGCTCAATGTGCTATATTAACAACATGTTTCTATGTTTGCCCCAACTGATGTCAAATAAAGCAACAAAAGCAGTGGTTTATAGGTCACAGTAAACCTCATGCTGGAGACTAAGAAACCAGTAAGTGTTCAGTATAATTAAACCAATATTCTGAATTATGGATTCATTTCTATACTGACCTTTGCTTTTGTTCCCAATGAAAAATTAGCCTTATTGTAGCAGCATGTCCCCAGCTTTCCCCTAAAAGAACAAACAACAGCTATAGATTGCCATTTTAAGTTTCTTGGAATGTCTCTGGTCAAATACAGTCATACTTTACAAAATTTAAAATTAGAATATTCCTGGTTTAAAATACCCTAGGATATGAGTAACATTCTAAGACTTAATAAAATTTTACTTACTGAGGGAAATAATGCAAATTACCTTCTATCTACTTTGTGAAAATTTTATAGCTTCAGAATATTCATCAACATTCTGTAACATCAGCCCCACTAATATATTGCTGACACTCAGAAAAGTAAAAACATAGGATCTATATTGTCCAAGCTGGCCTGTGACTCTTGGACTCAAGTGATCTTCCTATCTTGGTCTCCTGCATATCTGGGAATACTGATATACATCACCATCACTGACAAACAGAACATTCTTACTGACCTAAATAGAAATAAATCTTGAACCATGACATTCTAGTAAAGTCATGACAGAGGTTACAAATGGAGTATCTGTTTGTACTAGTATGATTTCTATTTTAAAAGATTCGTTTTGCCTCCTGTATTAAGACTGTGATGTTTTGATGTCTATTCTAGTCAGAGTTCCTCTTTGGTATACTTAGTTCTTGGGTATCTAATACATAGTTGTCAGATCATAGTAGAAACACAATAAATGGTTGTTAAATTGTAAAAAGACCAGTCAGTATCTCAGGGCACTGTGCTCAGTGATGTGTCAGCAAAGTAGACAGTTTGGTTTCACCAAACTTACAGTAGTCATTAAGCATCAAAAGAAAAGGTAGAAAAATGTACAAAAAAATGAAGATATTTCTGTCATTAATTTACCCACCTAAGGCAGGAACAAGCAATGCCTGATTTTTATCGATCTTTGTTGTCATCTGATTAGTTAAAATGACCTATAAAAGCAAAATGTGAGGAAGTTAGGATAATCTCTCCAAAAGTGACATATATAAATATATATATATATATATAAAAATAAAAAATATTAAAAAAACCCAAAAATGACACATAATTAGTATTCTGAATATAATATCTATTAAAAATTATTTAGGTAGTGCCAGATGTGGTGGCCCACCCCTTTAATCCTAGCACTTGGGAGGCAGAGGCAGACGGATCTTTGTGAGTTCAAGGCCAGCCTGGTCTACAGAGTGACTTCCAGGACAGCTGGGGCTACAGGGAGACCCTGTCTCGAAAAGACCAAAAAAAAAAAAAAAAATTTAGGTAAACAAAATTTTACTGATGAAAAGGCAAATAGGACACGAGGGGAATATGCTCAACATACAAATATTTTCTCAATTTTCTTAAGTTTTTCATAAAAATTATGTATCTGAAAACATGATTCTATTGACCCAAAATTTTTTGAGACAGGATCTCTTGTAGCCTCAGCTATCCTGGAACTCACTATGTAGACCAGGCTGGCCTTGAACTCACAGAGATCCACCTGCCTCTGCCTCCTGGTGCTGGGATTAACATCGTGTGCCATCATGCCTGGCAAATATGTAGAGGTATATATACACTGGGGGAGTATACATGTGTGAGGTATTAAAAGTGTGGAAGGGGGATGCACTCACCTGTGCACACATGGAGGTCAGATACCCACTCTGAGTATATTCTATTGTTATCTTCTTTTTAAAAATTATGTGTAGCTGGGTGTGGTGGGACACACCTTTAATCCCAGTATTCAGGAGGCAGAGCCCATCTCTATGAGTTCAAGGCTAGTCTGGTTTATATAACAAGTTCCAGGCCTGCTGGAGCTACAGGAAAACCCTGTCTCAAAAAGACCAAAAAAATGTGTGTGGGGGGGGGGTTGGGGGAGGGGGGTAGGTGCACGAGTACAGGTGTCCATGGAGGTCAGAGGTGTCAGCTCCCCTAGAAGCTGGAGTTAAAATGATTGTGAGCCACCTGATACCATTGCTGGGAACTGAAACTGGGTCCTCTAGAAGTGCTTTAACTGCTGAGCCACCTTTGCAGTCCTCCGTCTTAGTTTTTGGACAGTCTCTTACTGAACCTAGAGATTGTATTTGGGACAGACTGACTGGCCAGCAAACCCCAGGGATGGATCGGCCTGTCAAAATCTCTGTCCCCATTCCAACCCTTAGTTTTGTGGTTACATCACAGTGGCATGATCAGATTTTATACAGGTGCTGGAGATCCAAACTCAGGTCCTCATGCTCTCGGAGCAAACATTTTTCCAAGTGAGCCACCTCTCCAGCCCCGCTCCCTTGAAAACTCTGCTGTTAAAATTCAAACTTTGGCCAAACATGATGGTACATACCTATGATCCTAGCACTTGAGAAGTAGAAACAATATGATCAGAAGTTTAAAGTCAACCCTCAACTGTATAGAGAGCTCAAAGCTAATCTCAGCTAAATGAGATCCTGCCAATCCCTGCTCCCAACCAAAGGAAGCCAACCAAACAACCAAATAGAAACTAACTAGATAAAATTCAAATTTGGGGTAAGTCAATAGTGGTAACATTAATAGTGGTGATCAATAATTAGTGCTCAGTACATACCAGAAGCTATGTTAAGTACAACCTACCTTTTTGTTTCATTTTATTTTTTTGTCTTTTGAGACAGGGTCTCCTTGTAACCCTAGCTAGCCTGGATCTCATAGAGATCTGTCTGCCTCTGCCTTCTGAGTGCTGGGATTAAAGGCATATGCCACCATGCCCAGCTCATTATCTTTTAAGGCAGGGTCTTTGGAAGACCAATTGTCTTGAACTCTGAAGTTGTTAAAGATGACTTTGAATTCCTAATCTTCCTGCTTCCATCTCCCAAGAGCTGGGACTGCCTACTAGGAATATCGGTACCTACTAGGAATATTAGTACCTACTAGGAATATCACTACCTACTAGGAATATCACTACCTACTAGGAATATCACTACCTACTAGGAATATCATTTTTCAAAGGAATTTAAATCCTTAACAAATACTTACTGTTTGTTTTAAATTTTCATTTATTTTTATTTTATGCTTATGAGTGTTTTGCCTGAATATATATATATATGCACCTATGTGTGCAATGCCAGTGGAGGCCAGAAGAGGGTGTTGGATTCTTAGGAACTAGAGTTACAAAGAGTTGTTAGCTGCTATGCGGGTGTTGGGGACTGAACTTGGGTCCTTTGCAAAAGCGGCCAGTGCTCTTAACCACTGATCCATCTCCTCAGCCTTTCTAGTTCATATTTAAATTGGTATTAAGTGGACTGCTTTTCATCCAAAGCAAACCCAAGAGTAAAGGCAAACACATCAATAAGTTGAGCTTTATTCATTGTTGAAATGTATTTCAACATATGAAAAGCAGTTATTGTAACTGCCATTCAGAACTGGTAACATTTACAAAGGCTAAAAGGTAAACTTGTGGGTGGCAAAGCATCCCCAAATTGACAATAATAACTATCTTCCACTGACTCCTTTCTAAACCAAGCACTGTGCTTCACATTGTAACTATACCCCTCATTTTACAGATTAGTAAACAGGTTTTCAGAGGTCAGGTAACTTGCTCAAGGTCACTCTGCTAACGAGTTAGAGTAGAATATCTTTGTCCAGTTCCAGAGCCCATGCTTCTCCTACACATCTCTGCCTTGGCACGGTGGATCACTGAGGGAAAGTACAGCAGCTCACATTTGGAATAGTTTCACAGAGCGGAACTACAGAAAGCAGTTGTTCCTGTGAGAAGAATGTGACATTTTATTCATTCTGGCCACACTGTGTTTAGTAATAGTTCACATTAGATAAAGGTATAGAATGAATGCAGGTGGCTCTGTTTGGTGTTTGCTAACCTAGGCTGACTTCTCATATTCTGCCAAATGACGTTGAACTTATGATACTCCTGTTTCTACCTACCAACTCTTGGATCTCTGGTTCAGTTGGTACTTGTTACTATTTTGAGACAGGGTCTCACTTTGTATCCCTAACTGGTGTATAACTTGCTATGTAGACCAGGCTGGCCAGGAGAGGGATATGGTATGGCTACATATTCCTGGATGCTGGAAACTGTGATTCTCATGTCTTGTGGCCTCTGACTACTGGAAGTACAGGTATGCGGTACCATGCCTGGATCTTCTGATACTAATTTTACAGTAGAGAAAAAATAGTAAATCAGATTATCTGGTATTATTTCAGCCAAAATTATCTAGAAAAGGTTATTTTAAATATTCATCCTAAGAGAAGACAGTTACTATAATGAGCATAACTGTTTTTTTAATTCCATTAAAAGTGGCTGGAGATAGGCTGAGCATGGTGACATGCCTTTAATCTCAGCACTTGAGAGGTAGAAGCAAACGGATCTCTGAGTTCCAGGCCAGGCTGGTCTACACAGTGAGTTCCAGGCCAGCCTAGTCTATATAGTGAGTTCCAAGCCAGCAGGGGCTACAAGGAGACACTGTCTCAAAAAAGACCAAAATAAAAGGGAGTAGGGAAAAATAGCTCAATGGTTAAGAGCACTGGCTGCATTTTTTTTTTTTTTTAAACAGAAGATCCAGGTTTGGTCTCCAGCACCCACATGGTAGCCTAACAACCAACTATAACTCTAGTTCCAGGAGATCCAATACTTTCTTCTAGCCTCTGAAAACACTAGGGCACACATGTGGTGCACTTACACAGGAAAAACACTCATACACATAAATTTTTTTTTTGTTTAGTCTGTGGTCCATCTAAATACCAATCAGATACAAAAGGATAATGTGACATTTTAGGTGTTTTTTTTT
>VZQC01007949.1:23117-41457 GCA_009823505.1 Rhizomys pruinosus
AAAAAAAAAAAAAAAAAAAAAAAAAAAAATCCAGGTGTTGCAATGTACACCTATAATCCCAGTTCTGGAGAGGCTTGTTGGCCATTCAGTCAAGAGAAATAGAGGAGCTCCAGGTTCAGTGAGAGACTCTGTCCCCAAAACAGTGGCTAAGTCAGACATGGTGATTTATTTATTTATTTATTTATTTATTTATTTATTTATTTAATGCATGCCTTTAACCCAGCACTCAGAGGCAGAAACAGGGGGATATCTGTGAATTTCAGGTCAGTCTGGTCTACATGGAATTCCAGGCCAGCCAGCACTACATGTTGAGCCTGTCTAAACAACCCCCCACACCTTCTACTCTTCAAAATGGTGGCTGGGTTGGTAAAGATGGCTTAGGTACTTGCAACCTTAATACCTGAGACCCACATGGTAGAAGGAAAGAATCCTAAATTATCCTCTGGCCTCTACAAGTGCACCTTGGGTCATTCACGTGTGTGTGTGTGTGTGTGTGTGTGTGTGTGTGTGTGTGTTCATAAACACATGCACACAAAATAACCAATAAATTTTTTAATAAATAAAGTGGCGAGTAACTAAGTAAGATACCCTACGTCAACCCTAGTCTCCACATACACACATGTATATGCCCTACACATAATTATGAACATATATATAGCCCGAACACACATAAGAAATAGAGAAAGGAGACTGGACATGGCGGTACATGTCTGATGATATCTCCACTTGGGAGGGAGAGGCAGGAGGACTATGAACTCACAGCCACCAGCCTGTGCTGTATTACAAAACTCTGTCTCAAACAAAAAGAAAAACCAGCTGTGCAAGTGTGTAATTCCAGCATTTGGGAAGCTGAGACAGGAGAATTAGCTATTCAAGGCCTGCTTCCAGTATGTTATGAATTTCAAGCTAACCTGAACATGAGACTCTTTATTAAAAACTTGAAAAAATAAGGTAGGTGTGGTGGTGCACATCTTTAGTCCTAGCAGAGGCAGAGGCAGGTGGATCTCTGTGAGTTTGAGGGCAGCTGGGGCTATAGGGAGACCAGGTCTCAAACAAATAAAAATAAGGGAGAAGGGTGGGAGTAGGAGAGAAAGATGGAGACAGAAAAGATTTGACATTCCTTCTATAGGGAGGGATATTTCTCAGTAACAGAGGCCTGGGTTCGACCTGTAGTACAACCACCACCAAAACCAGTAACAAAACACATTGTTTATTCTAAATAAGTGGCACAGTGGCACACATCTGTAGTGCTTGCTGCTCAGGAGGATCACTTGAGCCTAGGAGTTTGATAAAGTATAAGCAGCACAGCAAAAAGAATTTATCCTAAAGAAGTAACTAGGTAGCTGGGCTTGATGGAGCATGGGAAGAAGATTCAAATTTAGGGCCAGTGTGAACTACAAAGATACTCTTTCCAAAGAAAAAAATTAAGAACAGGGTATAGAATTCTTGGTGTCTCAGAACTGTAAACCCAGTATTTGAGAAGCTGAGGCAGGGGGGATCATGTAGGTTTCTAGGCCTGCCTGGTGTTGAGTTCAAAGCCAGACTGAGCTACAAGGGAAGACCAGTAGTCAAGTGGCAGGGAGGCTGAGGCAGGATGACTGCTGGAAGTTCAAAGCTATCTGGGGCCACAGCATGGAACACTGCCTCAAAAATATAACCAAAACTAACCTAGGCTAAGAATACAGCTCAATGATAAATCTCTGTAAAACACACGAGCGCGTGCGCGCGTGCGCGCACACACACACACACACACACACACACACACATTTTTTTTTTTGGAAGACCCATCTCATGTAGCCCAGGATGGCCTCCAACTCACTATGTACCTGAGAATGACCTTTAGCTTCTAATTCCTTCCTCTACTCTCCAAGTCCTGGGATTATAGAAGCCACCATGCAGTTTTATGTGGTGCTGGGAATCAAACCCCATCCGTCATGCACACTAAGCAAGCATTCTACCAACTAAGCTACATCCCCAGTCCTGATATACTTAAAAATATATACTTTTTTTTTGTCTTTTAGAGACAGGGTCTCCCTGTAGCCCCAGCTTTCCTGGAACTCACTACATAGACCAGGCTGACCTTGAACTCACAGAGATCCACCATGCCTGGCCATAGTCATTCATTTTTTTTTTTTTTTGTCCTTTTGAGACAGGGTCTCCCTGTAGTCCCAGCTGTCCTGGAACTCACTCTGTAGACCAGGCTGGCCTTGAACTCACAAAGATCCGCCTGCCTCTGCCTCCCGAGTGCTAGGATTAAAGGCGTGCGCCACCACGCCCGGCGGTCATTCATTTTTATGTATGTGTATGTGCATGTGTTTGTATGTGAAGATACACTCGTGTCATAGTGTGCCAGTGGAGGTCAAGAGGACAACTCTGGGTATTATTTTTTTTAATTTTTTAAAAATTTTATTTATTTTTGTATGTGTATGAGTGTACTGTCTGTATGTAGGTTTGTACACCTGTGTCGTGCAATGCCCCGGAGGTCAGAAGAGGGTCTTGGATTCCCCTGGAACTGGAGTTCTCCTGGAATTGGAGTTATAGACAGTTCTTAGCCGCCATGTGGGTGCTGGGGATCGAACCTAGGTCCTCTGCAAGAGCAGTCGGTGCTCTTAACCGCTAGGCTCTCTCTCCAGCCCCCACTCTGGGTATTATTATCTGGGTATTAGTACTTGCCTTCCCCATTCTTTTTTTTTACAGATTTTTTTTTTTTTTGAGATAGGGTCTTTGTAGACAAACCTACCCTTGAGCTCACAGCCTGGGATTAAAGGCATACGCCATTGGGGCTGGAGAGATGGCCTAGCGGTTAAGAGCGCCAACCGCTCTTACAGAGGACCTGGGTTCGATCCCCAGCACCCACATGGTGGCCGAGTACCGTCTGAAACTCCAATTCCAGGAAAACTCCAGTTCCAGGGGAATCCGACACCCTCTTCTGACCTCCGCGGCATTGCACAACACGGGTGCACAAACCTGCATGCAGACAGTACATTCATACACAAAATAAATAAAAAAATTAAAAATAAAATAAAGTAAAATAGAGGCATACACCATCACATCCAGCCCATTTTTAATCTTTATTATTGGATATATGTGTGTATGTGTCTGAGTGCACATCATGCATGTAGGAGTGGCTGAGAAGGAGACATCAGATCCTCTAGAGTTGGAGTTACAGGTGGCTGTGAGCCTCCCAATGTGGGTGGTAGAAACAGTCCTCTGGAAAAGCAGCAAATGCTCGGCAAGGCATTGCATGATGCGGGTGTACTTGCATGCATGCAGACAATACACTCATATGCTAAAATAAAAATAAATAAAATACTTTAAAAAAACAATAAAAAGTGCTACCTGTACATAGTCTACATTTACTTTCTTTTTAATAAAGGTTGTGATTCTTTCCTTAAGAAAAAAAAAACAATAAAAAGCTAAATTAAAATAGGGTGGGGATGTAGCTCAGCAGTAGAGTGTTTGCTTGGTATGCCTGAATTCCAGAGTTTGATCCTAAGTACCACTGCCACCCTACCCCTACAACCACAACCACAAAACCAAACCAAACCCTCCAAAACTAAAGAAAGTATGCAATTAGGCAACCTATTTGTCTTGAGTATCCTCTACTGGAGAATCTTCACTGATATCATTATGAATACTAAATTGCAATTAATGGAAAGAAATAATTAAAAAAGAGCACTATACTTTGGCAAAAAGGGCCAGTGAGATGGCTTAGTAAGTTCACTTGCCACCAAGCCTGACAAACTGAGCTTGACCCCAGGACCACATAATGTAAAGAACTGACTCCTGAATTCAAGTTGTCCTATGACTTCCCTTCACACAAACACTGTGACATACATGCCCATGTACACACACAAAAATTTAATAAAGTGTAATTTAAGAATACAGCAAAAGATCTGGATACTCAAAGAAAATGTATATTCTTTAAATTTTAGAGAGCGTTCTTTATTTTTGTTTATTCCAGGTATATGCTAACCACCCCCTTAATCAAAGAAAAAAAAATCAAGGAGGAGGAGTTTTATTTTCCGTCTCTGTCTCTGAAAAGTTATTTTCAGCCAATGGTAGGATGTGGATGCAGAGTTGGGAAGTCATGGCAAACAGGCCTCTCTGTACTTAGGAGCTCATACTTACCTCTCTTTTCACATTTCAAATCTAGAAGAAATGGCTCTACTACCAAGCACTACCTCAGTTGTAGACCATTTGCCTACCATGCATGAGGCTCTGGGTCTATTCTCTAGCACTAGGGAAAAAAAAAAAACAACCTTGATTTTATCACAAAACAATCTAGGTTCAGCCAGGTATAATGGCAAATGCTTATAACCCCAGTACTCAAGACTGAAGGTAGGACGATAAAGAGCTCAAGGCTAGGCTACATATCAAGTTCCAGGCTGTTTATCAAGGTCATGTCCCAAACAACAAAAATAATCATAAACCCCAAAATCATGTGTATATATTATTTTCTTTTATTCAGGCAAAATCTATTTCGCTATTTTAATTTTTATTTACTTATTTTTTAATATTTTGTTTATTATTTTTGTGTGTGTAAGTGTATTGTCTGCATGTGTGTAGTGCAGCTGTGTCCTGCAATGCCCATGGAGGTCAGAAAAGAGTGATTTCCCCTGAAACTGGAATTATGGGTGGTTGTTAGCCAACATGTGGGTGCTGGGAAGTGAACTCACATCCTCTCCAAGAGCAGTTAGTGTTCTTTAATGCTGAGCCATCTTTCCAGCCCCTTATTTATTTATTTCTTAAGACAGGGTCTCCCTGTATGACCTAACTAGTCTGGAACTCACTGTGTAGACCAAGTCTCAAAATCACCGATATCCACCTGCCTCAGCCTCCAGAGTGCTGAGAGTAAAAGTGTGTGCCACCATGCCTGGGTCATACTTTGCTAGTTTTAGACATTATTATTTCATACAGTCTTAACTATAAACTTTCTTTACCAGTAATACTTACAGCTAATCTGTGATTATTTGCAAGGCTGATCATTTGCTGAGCTAGTCCATTTAGTAATCCAGTACGAAGGGATAGATCATTAAGGTCATGACGGAAAGGAAAAGCAATGCCATCTATTATCACTAATCGAACCTAAACACGAAAGAGAATGAAATTAGGGTTGATGTTATATGTACAATAATAAAAATGGCATCTAAAAAGCATATTCCATTACAGAAATAAACCTTAAAATCAAGGACTTAAAAGAAAAAAACAAAATTGGCATAGTTGTATATATCTTTAATCTCAGAACAAAGGAAGGCAGAGGCAGGAGGATTCTCAGTTTCAAGCTGGGTAATACAGTAAGACTCTACCCACTCACTTCCCCCCACCAAAAAAGGAGGGAGGAGACTAGAGAGATAACCCAGCAGTTATGAGGTTTGTATGCTTTTTCTTTTTCTTTTTTTTTTTTTGGTGTTTTCGAGACAGGATCTCCCTGCAGCCCCAGCTGTCCTGGAACTCACTCTGTAGACCAGGCTGGCCTTGAACTCACAAAGATCTTTCATTCCATTGATACTTTAATGTTAATGACTGATAGGTTTGTTGCGTCCTTTTGCCTTATTATCCATTTGGAGTTTGGGTTTTGTTTTTCTACTTCTGCAGTTATGCTTTATTTGATTTCTCTTTGTAGTGCTGTTGGTGGTGCTCCTTTCTCTGTTTTTGAACTGGCTTCAAGTTATTCTCTGAAGGGTGTTTTTCCGGACATGTATTCTTTCAAGTTGTTCTTTTGGTCCTGAAGATTTTTTCTGTCTCCTTCAACTAAATTGACATTTTACCGGGTTGATTATAACCTGTGGTTGGCTTCTATGGTCTTTAGACCTGGAAATGCTTTGCGTCCTGTTTGTCTTCTTGCTTTCATAGTTTGCATTGAGAAGTCGTTGTAATTCTGATAGGTTTCCCTATAGGTCATTGTTGTTTTTCTCTTGTGGCTTTGAAAATTTCATCTTTGTATTTGGGTGTCTAGCACTTTAACTATGAGTATGGCAATGAGAGAATTTCTTTGCTAATCTTGGTCTGTTTGGAGTGTCTATGTGCTTCTTGATTGGTTGTTGTGTCCTTTTTTAGTTTGGGAAGTTTTCATCTATTATTCTGTTCTGGATCTGATCAATACCCATTCTCTTGGGATTCTGTCTCCTTCCTCTATTCTATGATAGCGGAGGTTTGATCTTTTTCATAGTGTCCCACAGCTCCTGGCTTGTTCGATTTTGATATTTTAAATTTATCATAATCGTTTCCCTTGAGGCCTTTAGTTGTTCTGTGTTATCTTCCAGGTCTGAATTCTTCTTTGTGTCTGCTTCTCCATTCTGCTTCTGAGGCTTTTCCATCCTTTCACTCTTGACATGAGATGAGTGCTTTGATTTCCTTTCATTTCCCTTCTGATTCTTCGTTAGTATTTCTACTTCTTTTTGGAGCTCTCGAATTCTTCTTGTACCTCTTTGGTTCGCTGGTTGCGTTTCTTTATCCTTTTCAGCATGGGATATTTTCAGTGTTTCTACTTCCTCCGCAGATGTCATTCTCTCTCTCCTATGTCCTTCTTGATTCCTCATTCTCTTTTCGTAGTTCTTTGATTTGCTTCTTTACTAATTTTGTAGTTCTCTTAAATATGTCCCAGTTAGTTTCTGACTCGTCCCGTTCCTGGGGCATCCCAGAGGGATCTCCACTTCAGTAGTCTTCCATAGGTGTTGTAAAGCTTGGGCAGGATTATTCTGCCCCTTTCCAGTTTGTCCACTTCGTATCTTAATTACCGGCGGATAGAGCATACTCCCCCCCCCACAGCCACAACAACTCCAATCAAGCCAAGAGACTGCACCTTTAATCCCAGCTGGGAGGATAACTCGCACACCCCCACAACCACAAAGGCCAATACAGCAAAGACGCTGGATTAGGATCAGACAATCAGCTTTACTGAGGCACCCAGTTCCTACCTGTCTCCTGCTCTTCGCTTCTGCTGGCCTCAGGAGATCTCAGATCCTATTGTTTTCTTTTTGATGTACAGAAACTTTTGAGTTTAATGAGGTCCCTTTGTCATTTGTCGATCTTATTTCTGTGTGCAACTGCTGTCTGATTTAGGGAAAGTCTTTTCTATGGGCTTTATGTCTTATAGTCTGCTGCAAGTTTCTCGTTTCTATACCACCTTCAAGTTTGGGTTTCATGTTGAGGCTTTGACTCTCACTGGAGTTGAATTTTGTACAGGGCCGAGAAGTCAGGTTTAATTTTTCTTCTACATTGGTGATCCAGTTTTGCCAACACCACTTCTGAAGATGCTGTCTTTTCCCACTTGTGACTTTGGCCCCCTTGTCAAATAGTGAAGGTGGCTGAAATTGTATGAGCTCAGGTTTGGATCTTCAGTTTTATTTCATTGGTCAACTGGTCTGTTTTTTGTGGTACTCAGGCTATTTTTATGACTAATAGCCTGGTAATATAGTTAGATGTCTCGGTATACGCAATCCCGCCTGTAGTTGCTCTTTACGTTCAGAGTTACTTTGGCTATCGGGTCTTTTTTTTAACACCACTGAAATTGAGGACTTTTTTTTTTTTCCAACGACTGTCGAAGAAACTCTTGGGAGTTGTTGGATTGGGATTGCATTAAAGTTTCACATAGTTTGGGTAGGATGGACATTTTTTACTATGATTTATTTCCCAATCCATTAGCATGGGAGGTTTGTCCAATCTCTGATTGTCTTCCTTAATTTCCTTTTTCAAGGGGGGGTGGGTTAAAGTTTTTGTTGAGAGATCTCTTGATGTCTTTGGTCAGGTTTGTTCCTAGGTTTTTATTGTTTTTAGAGCTATTGTGACCATGATTGGAAAGGTCTCCTGTAGTCTTTCTTCAGTTGCTTGTTGTTGGTGTAAAAGAAGCGTACTGATTTTCTAGTATTTATTTATGATCCTGCCGCACTTTATGCACAGCTCTTTAATCGTTTCTAGGAGTTTTGCTCGGGAAGTTCTTAGATCTCCTTAGGTACAATCATACTCATCAGCCAAAAAGGATAGTTTGACTGCTCCCAATTGAGTAGCGTCCTGAAATTTCCTTTTCTTGCCTTATTGCCCTACAAGGGTTTCCAGCATATAATTGAGAGAGGATGGTGACAGGGGCCAGCCATTGCCGATTCCTAACGTGTTAAGAGGGACATGCTTCTGTCATTTCCCCATTTAGGATGATGTTGGCTGTGGGTTTCCCCGTATATGGCTTTTCATTATACATTAGAATTGATCCCTGCCAGTCAATTCCCTCTAGACTGTAACATGAAGGGGACGCTGGATTTGTCAAAGGCTTGTTCCACTCAATTGAGATGAGTGTGGGTGATTATTTGGCATTCAGTCATTTATTATGCTTGATGGATTTTATTGACTTTTTCATGTTGAACCATCCCTGCATCGTCTGGTATGATCCAACTTGGTCATCGATGGGATTATCGTTTTTGATTGTGGGTCTGTATTCGATTTGCAATGTATCCTGTTAGAATTTTGGCGATCTGTGCTCTTAGGGAGATGGTCTATAAGTTTCCTCTTTTTGGTTTGTATCTCTTACCTGGTTTTGGATAGCACGACGTGCTGGCTTATAGAAGGAATTTGGGAATAGCTCCACTCCTGTTTGTATCCTCTGAACCAATTTGAAGTATAATGGTTGTAAGTCTTTTTTGAACTATTTTATAGAAATTCTGCTGTGAAACATCTTTGGGCCTGGGCTATTGTTTGTGGGAGGCTACTTATTACATCTTCAATTCTTCCTTATTATGTTCTATTTGAGGCTGTTATCTCTTCTTGTGAGCTGTTGGTGATTTCCCAGGATTTCAGATATTCATACATTTCTTCTAGAGTTTCAACTTAGTAGAGTATAAGTTTTTGAAGTATTCCATGTAAGTATTTGTCTGATTCTTTTGATGTCTGTTTGTGATATTCCCCTTCCATCACAGGATTCTATTGATTTGGAGGTGTTCCTACTTTCTTTTGGAGTTAAACTGGGGCTATGAGTCTTCTATCTTGTTTATTCTCTCAAAGTAACCAACTTTTGTATTCATTGATTTTTTTTAATTTTTCTTTGTTTCTATTTCATTGATTCTGCTCTGATATTTTGTGTATTGTTTCATTGTCTGCTCCGTTTAGGGTTCATTTGTTGTTGTTTCTCAAAGTATTTTTAGTCGCAGTGTTAGATCACTACTTGTGCTCTGTTTTTTTAATGTAGGCCACCTTAGAACTATAAACTTCCTCGCTTAGGACTGCTTTAAAAATAAAAGTGTCCCATTAGATTTTGCTGTGTTGTTTTATCATTGTCATTCAGTTCCAGGAATGTTTTTTTTTATTTCTTTTCTTTAGTTTCTCCTTTACCCATTCAGTTATTCAGGAAGAGTGTTGTTTAGTTCATCCACTTGTGTTCTTGAGTTGTAGGTTTACCTAGGTGTTGATATTGATTTTAGTTGCACTGTGTCTGATATGAAGTGCATGAGATTTATTTCAATCTTTTTATATTTTTGAGTTTTTTTCTGTTTTCCCAGTATATGGTCTATTTTGGAGAATGTTCCTGGTGTGCTGAGTAGAGTGTATTCTCTTGGTGTTTGGCTGAAATATTCGTTAGATTTTGTGAGGTACAATTTAGGTGGTATTGTGTCATTTAGTTCAGATTCTGTCTGTTTATACCTTTGTCTGTTGAGCTTTGTCTAGTGGACTTAATGGGATATTGAATCCCACTATTAGTGCTGCTTGAGTTATCTGTGCCTTAGATTCTTGAAGAATTGTCTTTATAAGTTTGGTGCAACTGGTTGTTTTGGGTGCATTATGATATTCATAATTGTCGAAATCTTCATCGTCAATTGTTCCTTTTAATAAACGATGTAATGGTCTCTTTGTCTCTATTTGATTTCTTTTGCTTTGAATCTTTTTGTCTGAAATTAGAATAGCCCAGCCTGCTTCTTTTTTGGTACCATTTGCTTGGAATACTTTTCTTCCATCCCTTCACCTTAAAGTTGGTGTCTATCCTTAAAGTTACGATTGGGTTTCTTGTAGACGCATATAGATGGGTTTTGTTTTCTAATCTCATTCTCCCAGGTCTATGCCTTTTGATTGGGGAGTTTAGCTCCATTAATATTTAAGGTTTATAATTGAAAGATGGATGTTGCTCCTTTCACCTTATTATCATTGGACTTCTACCTCTGATTTTGCTCCTATGGTATTTTTTATTAGTTTTTTTTCCTATGTATAAGGTTATCTCCCTCTCCTGCCATTTGATATGTCATATTTTATGAATGTTTTCCACACATGTATTTCCGATCATCTTTTATATAATGGTAAGGATTTCTTCTCTCCTCCTTACACTGGTAGTACACATTTGTCGCTGGGTACAAGTCATTCTGGTTGGTATCTATAGTCCCTTAACACTTGGGAATGCTTTGCTCTGATGTTTTCTTGCTCTCATAGTTTGGTAGACAAAAAGTCAGTTGTAATTTGATGGTTTCCTTTGTTATGTGGACTTGTTTTTTCTTTTGTAGCCCTCAGAATTTTGACTTTGTTTTTGGGCATCTAGCACTTTAACTTGATATAGGCGTGCTGGTGTGTTTCTTTTCTGATCTTGTCTATTTGGGGTCCTTATGTGCTCTTCTGTTTTGATGGGTTTGTCTATTTTGTTTCGGGTAAATTTCAGTGTTCTATTATTCTGTTTTAAGATTTGCATCAAACTGTTTTTGAGATTCTGCATTCCTCTATTCCTATTGATGCGGAGGTTTGATTCTTTTCATAGTGTCCAGTATTCCTGGTGTTCCACTTTTGTGTATTTTTTAAATTTTTCATAATCTTTATTGAGCTTTTAATGTGCTCTGTGTTATCTGTCCAGATTTGATACTGTTCTTTGTTCTGCGTTCTCCATTCTACTTCTGAGGCTTTTTCTTTCATATTCTTCTTGATTAATCAGTT
This sequence comes from Rhizomys pruinosus, assembly GCA_009823505.1. Taxonomy (NCBI): domain Eukaryota; kingdom Metazoa; phylum Chordata; class Mammalia; order Rodentia; family Spalacidae; genus Rhizomys; species Rhizomys pruinosus. The sequence goes on from VZQC01007949.1 coordinate 34,017, forward strand.
TTCTACATTCCTTTTTCATTTCATGTCCTGGTTTTTCTTTGTAGCTTTCCATTTCCTTTTTGAGCTTCTCAATCTCTTCTCGTGCCGTCTCAATCTCTTCTTGGTGCTTCCTAACTTCGCTGGTTGGCTTCCTTCCTTTTCAGCATAGTCTTTTCGTTACTTCCTTTCGGAGTTTGTTTTTTTCGCCTCTAGTTTCTTTCTGAGTTTGTCATTTATGTTCTTTAGTTCTTTCCAAGTTTGTCATTGTATATCCTCTAGGTCCTTTTGAGTTTTTCCATTCTCTCCTTTAGTTTCTGATTCTTTATTTTTCGTTAATTTTGTCGTGCGGTAGGTCGTGCAATTTATTCTCTGAAGGCTCTGTTTCTGTGGGTCATCTCCAGGTGATCCCCTTGTAGCTATCTCCTCCAGGTTTGGTAGAGCCTGGTGTGGAGATTATCCTGTGCTTTCCCATGTCTGTCCCTTCAGTCGTGTCCCTGGCAGGTCATGGATTTCCCTTTTGTGGGTTCGATTCACACAATGACTTTCACTATGTTACGGGACTGGTTTTGCTTGCCTTCCTTCTGATGCTTTGTTTTTTCCTTTCCTCCTCTTTTATGCAGTATTTGCTTTCTAGGGCTTATGGGTTTTTCATATTTGTTTAGGATCTTATTGGCGTATTTGGAAAGGCCTAAGTCATCTTCTCTTTCGTCTGAATGGTTCCTCAGAAAGGAAATCCAGACTTGGAATCTCACCATTCCGCGATGGGGGGGGTGTCGCGCCGACCTAAGCCCGTGCCCTGGTACCTACCGAGTGAACTTAAGGCCTCGCCTGCGCCTCCAGGAGCCCGCCCACACACAAAGTCCGCCTGCCGGGGACACCCCGAAAGGCCAGGGCATAAACCAGCCCCCGCTTAAACGGACCCGAAGTGCCCCTTGGGGTTTTCTTATTTTCTCTGCAAAGGACAAACTGTGGTCCCTCCAGACGGGCACCCCCCAGAAGAGGGCTTCAGAGTCGAGACCCTTCACACTCCACGAGACATGGCACCCCCAAAGACAGTGCCCTGCCCGATCAGTGCGTAATGTTAGATTTCCTGGCGGTATGCTCCTCCTGTATTTAATTTTCTTGAGGGAGTGGTGCCAAGTGGCGAATTCGGACAACGGTGCTGTGCCTGAACCTTGTTGTACCCACCTCTGGCATACCGACATTTTGACTTTGCCTGTCCTTTAGGTCTCCCCATGGTTACAGGTCTTCCCATCATTGAGCTAACCAGCCATCCTGACAGGGACCATGAGGCCAGGAGCAGTCACAGTTGGAGGGTGGAGAGGCACAAGACTCATCTCCCATTGTATCATGTGTGGATGGATGCTAGAACCAGATGCCAAATCACCTAATTCGGTATGAGGAGGCCTGATGACAACGCAGCAGTCCCTAGTTGACCACCTACTTGCGTAGAGGACCCCTGGCCATCATATGCTGACCTGTGCCGTTGGCTGCCAGGGCGAAGTTGAACAGACACTGAAGAGAAAAAGGCAGAGAAGGGCCAGGAGGCAGAGGACGCCCCAGTGGAAGACACTTTTCTTGTATCTCTTCTTTTTGGTCACTAATCCTGTCAGATCAGTACCCATCAAACCTTAATTATTTCCTTACAGACCCTCTCTCCAAATGGTCTCTTTAGAAGAATAGACTGAGTTAGGGATCCAATTCATTCATTCCCTAGGCTCAGGCATTGTGAAATGTGAAAATTTGACTCCTTCATGTTTCTAAGGCTGAACAAAACGTTGCTCTGCCTTCTTTCTCCTGTCAGATTGGAAACAAGTGTTCTTCTCACTATTTAATGCTAGGTGTTTTTTTAAATGCTTTTGTGCTGACTTTAACATTTAAAATTACTATTATTACTGCTTAAATGTTGGCTAGTGTTTCTAAGCAGAGGACTGTTATGTGCCTTGAAATAAGTCTAACACGATGAGGCTGGAGAGATGACTGCTCAGTAGTTAAGAGTGCTGGCTGTCATTGAAGATTGGTCAATGACCAGTTAGTACTCATACTGGGGCAAACATAGCCATTCAGTAACTCCAGTGTTCATGGCCTGATGCCCTCTTTCTGGCGCTCTGCAGCCAGTTTGCACGACATGGCGTGCCGTCGTGCAAGTAAAAACACTCATACAGGATATAAAATAAAAATGAATAAATAAAAAAAGAAAACATACAAATTAGGTTTGGATGTGGTGTTGGTAGTTGGCTGGTGGTGTGTGGTGGTCGTGGTGGTGATGAGGTGGATGGTGGAGTGGAGGTGGTGGTGGTAGTGGTGGAGGTGGAGGTGTGGAGGTGGAGGTGGAGTTGGGTGGGAGGGAGAGCGGGGAGGGGAGGAGGGAGCGAGGAGGAGGAAGGAGGAGAGGAGGAGGAGGAGGAGGAGGAGGAAACAAGAATACACTGCAGGTTAGGTTCTGAAATTGTTCAACTGTGACGTTACTGTGCTATTGGCTGCCTGTTCAGTGTTAACAAATTAACATACACTAAATGTTGCTTAAATAGAAATACACATAAAATAAGGTTATATATTGATCACTTGATGAAAATAGGACCAGAGCTTCTGTTCAAACAAAACCAAACAAAAAAAAGGGCTTGCGGGCAACGCTAGCCTTAAAGGCTGAGGTCTATAGAACGCAAAAAAAACAAAAAAAAATTGCTGTTCCTATATTTTCTTTAGGACCAATGGTTCAGTGTTCACTAATTCCCTGTGGGTGGTAATTTTATGAAACATAACATAACTGCCCTGTGCTACAAGACTTAGCTCTACGAAGGTCCAGCATGATGCTGCATGCCTTTAATCCCAGCACTCAGGAGGCAGAGCAGGCAGATCTCTGTGAGATCAAGGACAGCCTCGTCTACAGAGGAAGTTCTAGAGATCAGCAGGTAGACCAGGGAGACCTTGTTCTCAAAAGATACAAAGATAAACAATAGGAATTAGCTTTTATGATATCAACTGTGGGCTTTTCATGTTGTTTTGTCTTTGTTTTTGGGTTTGGTTGGTTGTTTGGTTTGGTTTGTAGAGCGCAATGTCTCAACTGTTAGCCAGAACTTGGCTATATATTACTCAACAGTCCTCCTGGACTCCCAAGTAACTGTGATTTTTTTTGTAACTGTGATTACTAGCATATGTTACCATCTCTAGATTTCATTTGTTTTGCTGTATAGTTTGTTAGTAGTTCTCTGGGGATTACTATTACCATCCATATGTTTTATTTTGTTTCTAAACATTTTTATTGTGTTTTGTGAGACATGTTTTCGTACCACATATGATCCGTTGGCCTGTGTGTCTCACCATGTAGACCAGATTGGCCTCTGTCTCACAGAGATCCCCCTGCCTCTGCCTCCTCAGTGCTGGCATAAAAGGTGTGTGCCACAACACCCAGCTATTACCATCTTATTTAGTAGGAATTAAAGCTTTGATCCTCTATAACTCCACTTAACCCTCCATTTATGTTTTTGTTTAAAATTACATCTTTACATATTCTGTACCCATCAGTGTACATTTTATCACTTTATGTAACTGACTTTAAAATCATAAAACAGGGATTGCAAATAAAAATTCCATCTTGTTCATCATGTACAGTTTCTTTACTTTTCCCAAATAGGGCCAGCTGAAACATCCAGCTGGTATGTATAGCCAGAGCTGATGTTAAACTGTAGCCCAGGCTGGCTTTGAACTTAACAAGGTGAAATTACAAAATTTACTTTATCTATGATGTTACTCTATTAATTAATTATTATTAATTTGTTTTTATTTTGAGACAGGATCTTACTTGATAGCGCCAGGCACTTCTATCTCATGACCTTGCCTTTGCCTCCCAAGTAGTAAAATTAAAGGCCAGCTAATTTATTTTTTGAGATAGTCTTACCCTATAGTCCAGGCTGTGTTACTACCTGATGTTCATTCTATACCAGCTTCAAAAATTCTTCTTTCTTTTTTTTTTTTTTTTTTTTTTTGGCCTTTTTGAGACAGGGTACTCCCTGTGCGTCCCGCGTGCTCCGGAACCCTCTGATGTAACTAGGCTGGTCTTTGAACTCACGGAGATCCACCTGCCTGCCGGCTTGCTGACATGCTGGGATTAAAGGCATGTACCAACAACTCCCAGAAAAAAAAAAAAATCAGTGTTTTAAATTAAATGATTATACCTGGAAATGGTGGTACATGTGAATTATCTTAATACTTGGGAGGCTGAGGAGGGAAGAAGATTGTGAGTTCAAATTGAGCCTAGGCTATATCTGTCTTGGAAAAGCCAAATTAAAATAAAAAAATTCAAGGGTTGGGGGTGTAGCTCAGTGGTAGACTAATTGTCTACTATGCATGAGGCACTAGGTTCTCCCAATAGGGTTACATATTTTAACCTTTTTTTTTTTTTTTTGAGGGCCACCCTCAATCCTACCATGTAAGCCAAAGGATAACCTTGAATTTCTCCTTCTCCTAGGGGTCAAACTCAGTGATTCCTATATGCTAGACAAGCACAACAGAGCTACATCCCCAGGCCCTGTATGTTTAACTTCTATTAAATAAATTTATTTTCCAAATGATTTTTCCAGTTCATATCCCTTTAGGCTGTGAGTAGATTTAGTTCCTCTACATTTATCTCAATTTTAGACTATTCCATAGGGCTATAATAATATCTTACTATATTTTTAACTTGCATTGGCAATAATACTGACCATTTTCTTTTTTCTTTTTTTGAGACAGGGTCTCCTTGTAGCTCCAGCTGTCCTAGAACTCGCTATGTAGACCAGGTCCTGGCCGTTGAACTCACAGAGCATTCACAGTCCGCAGAGTGGAGGCATAGAAGAGGGGTGTCAGATCCCCTGGAAACAGTGAGCGACATGCGGATGTGTGGTTGTCGGGAACTGAACCCATGGGCCCTTCGTTCTTACGCTGAGCCCATGCTGAGCATTTTTGCATGGTGCTCATTTGTTCATTGTGTGTTTCAGTTAACTATTGGTTCATATTTTTTGCTCTTGTTTGGTTTTGTATTAGTTACTTTTCTCATTGCTAAGACAATACTGGAAAAAGGCAACTTTTTTGCTGTTATTTTGGTTTGTTTGAAACAGTCTTACTCTTTGCCCAGTTTGCCCTCAAACTTAGAATCTTTCTGCCTCAGTTTCAAAGTGCTGGGATTAACAACACTGTTTCACCATTCTTGGCTATTTTTCTTTTTTTATTTGCTTTATCAAGTCCATCAGTTGTCAAAGCAGAGCACATTTTAACTTTTGATGATTACTGCAGAATCATTGGATGAATACTTTCCAAAGGAAAGCTACATTTGAAGTCTAACTTCAGAAAGCGCCTGGAGCTTGGCTAAATCATATAGCTGAGTGGTAAGAGCCGCTTACCTACAAGCATGACTGCCTCTAGGCTTCAATTCTCAGCACCAAACAAAACAAAAAGAAAACCCTCTTATTTTTTATTTTTTATTTTATGTGTTTGAGTGTATTGGCTGCATGTGTAAGTGCAGCTGTGTTGTGAATACTTGTAGGGGTGAGAAGAGAATGTTTTGTCTTAACTCCTGTTGGAACTGAGAATTGATGGCACTGCTGTTTAGTCCGCCTTGTGAGGTACCTGAGGAACTAAACCCTTGTCCTCTGCAGTGTCCTTAACTGTTAAGCTAGCTCTCCAGTCCCTGTAATTTTTTGTTTGTTTGTTTTGTTGTTGCTGTTGTTCGTTTCTTTCTTGAGACAGGGTTCCCTTGCCAGGATGGCCGGAACCTCTACTTTGTTTAGACCAGCTGGCCTCAACACATCAGAGAGATCACCTGCCCTGTCCTCCTCAAGTGTGAGGATTAAAGGCTTGTCCACCATTGTCTGCCTTTAAAGAAGTTGTTTGTGTTGTTGTTGTTGTTGTTTTCTAATTTTATTGTGTAGTAGTGTTTTGCCTACATTATATAAGTACACTTGGGTATGTACAACCGATGGCACAAGAGAAAGCATCGGATCCTTGAAGCTGGAATTGCAGATGCATTTGTGAGCTGCTTTGGATGCTAGGAACACACACTGGGGTCTGATCTTCATAAGAAAAGCATACAGCCAGGCATAGTGGTGCACGCCTTTAATCCTAGCACTTGGGAAGAACAAAGGCAGGCGTTACACTCTGTAGTCTCAAGGCCCAGCCTGGTCTAAGAGTGAGTTCAGGACGCTGGGTACTACAGGAGACCCTGTTTTGAAAAGACCAAAAAAAGCCTAGGCTTGGTGGGGCGCGCTTTAGTCCACCAGAGGCAGGCAGATCTTTGGTGAGTTCAAGGCCGCCTGGTCTACAGAGTGATTAGGACGCTGGGGCTGCAGGGAGATCCTGTCTCGAAAACACCAAAAAAAAAAGAAAAAGAAAAAGCATACAAACCTCATAACTGCTGGGTTTTATATCTCTCTAGTCTCCTCCCTCCTTTTTTGGTGGGGGGAAGTGAGTGGGTAGAGTCTTACTGTATTACCCAGCTTGAAACTGAGAATCCTCCTGCCTCGTGCCTTTCCGTTTGTTCTGAGTTAAAGATATATACAATATGCCAATTTGTTTTTTTTCTTTTAAGTTTGTATTTTATAGGTTTATTTCTGTAATGGAATATGCTTTTTAGATGCCATTTTTATTATTGTACATATAACACCAACCCTAATTTCATTCTCTTTCGTGTTTAGGTTCGATTAGTGATAATAGATGGCATTGCTTTTCCTTTCCGTCATGACCTTGATGATCTATCCCTTCGTACTCGATTACTAAATGGACTAGCTCAGCAAATGATCAGCCTTGCAAATAATCACAGATTAGCTGTAAGTATTACTGGTAAAGAAAGTTTTATAGTTAAGACTGTATGAAATAATAATGTCTAAAACTAGCAAAGTATGACCCAGGCATGGTCGGCCACTGTTATCTCATTACTTGGTAGGCTGAGGCAGGTGGATATAGGTGAGTTTTGAGACTGGTCTACACAGTGAGTTCCAGACTAGTTAGGTCATACAGGGAGACCCTGGCATTAGAATAAATAAATAAGGGCTGGAAAGATGGTCAGCATTAAAGAACACTAACCTCCTTGGAGAGGATGTGAGTTCACTTCCCAGCACCCACATGACAATTAACTGCTGTCCATAATTCCAGTTTTGGGTTATCTGACACCCTTTTCTGGCGTCCATGGGCATTGCAGGACACAGCTGCACTACACACATGCAGACAACTACACTTAACACACAAAATGTAAATAACAAATATTAAAAATAAGTACATAAAGACATTAAAATAGCGAATAGATTTTGCCTGAAGTAAAAGAAAATTATATATCAATGATTTTTGGGTTCATGATTATTTTTGTTGTTTGGGACATGACCTTGATAAACAGCCTGGAACTTGATATGTAGCCTAGCCTTGAGCTCTTTATCGTCCTACCTTCAGTCTTGAGTACTGGGGTTATAAGCATTTGCCATTATACCTGGCTGAA
>VZQC01007960.1:0-98081 GCA_009823505.1 Rhizomys pruinosus
AATAAAAATCAATCATCAAAACACATAAATGGAATCCAAGACAAAAACCACACCATCAGCCTCGATTTGCCATGCTTGAAAAGCCTTTGACAAAATCCAGCATCCCTTCATGCATTAAGTCCTAGAAGCGCAAATTGGATTGGATGGATCAGTTCCTCAATGTAATCAAATCCATATACAGGAAACCCACAGCCAATATCATCCTAAATGGGGAAAAAAAAAAAAAAAAAAAAAAAAATTCCCTTTAAAGGTAGGAAACCGGCAAGGCTGCCCCCTATCACCACTCCTCTTCAACATAGTGCTGTAAACACTTGCTAGAAGGCAGTAAGGCAAGAAAAGGCTATTAAAGGAGTACTGATTTAAAATGAGGAATTCAAACTATCCCTATTTGCTGATGATTGATTGTTTACTAAGGGATGCAAAAACAAACCTCCACCAGAAAACTCCTAGGAAAGATTAAACAGCTTCAGAAAGTGGCAGGATACAAAATTACATTTTTCCTTAGTAAAATCAATGCTCTTTCTTTACACAACAACAAGCAACTGGACAGGAAAGAATTCTATCAAAGAGACCTTCCCACTCACAATAGCCTCAAAAACAATAAGATAACTCTAGGAACAAACCTAACCAAAGATGAGACCAAAGGTACGTACAACAACAAAAATTTTATAACCCTTAAAGAAAGAAATTTGAAGAGGACCTCAGCAGGACGCTGGAAAAAAAAACCTTCCATTGCTCATGGATTTGGGGAAAATTAACATTTTAAAATTCCATTTTACCAAACTCTTATATCGATTTAATGCAATCCCATCAAAAAAAAATCACCCAAAGAGTTTCTTCACAGCTTGGACAAAAAAAGTTCTTAAAATTCATTTGGAAAAACAAAAGCCCCCCCGAATAGCTAAATCAATCCTGAGTGAAAAGATCTACACAGGAGGCATCTCTAAACCGGATATTTCAAACTATACCACAGGGCTCTAGTCATAAAAACAGCCGGTACGCACAAAAAAACAGACCTGTTGACCCATGGAAACAAAAACCGAAGATCCAAATCTGGCACATACCTTTCAGCCATCTCATATTTGCCCGGGGGCCCAGAAAACACCATATGGAAGAAGAAAAGACAGCATCTTCAGAAGTGGTGTTGGCAAAATCGGATCACAACTTGAGGAAGAATGAAATTAAACCCCTACCTCTCACCCTGTACAAAGTCCAGCTCCAGAGATGCATTAGAAGACCTCCACGTGGATGAAACCCCAAACACTGAAGGTGATTGAAGAAAACAGTGGCTGCAGACTACAAGACATTGGTTTAGGAAAAAACTTCCTAAATCCAGACCAGCAGCTGCACAATAATTAAGGTCGACAATTTACCAATGGGACTCATCAACTCAAAAGCTTCTGTACATTCAAAAGAAAACAATCAAGAGTGAAGAGAAAATCCCACAGAGTGGGAAGGAAACCTTCACTGCCGATACACCTGACAAAGCATGATTTCCAGACTTATATAAACTACTCAAAAAACAAAGAAAAAGAAAACAAATGACCCGCTCACTAGATGGAGCAAGACCTGAACAGAGACTTCACCAAGACGAGGAATTAGTGATGTCTGAGAAAACACCTCAAGAATGCTCAACATCACTGATCATTAAGGGAAATGCAAATGAAAACCATCTTTAAGCTATCATTTACTATCTTACGCCAGTAAGACTGGCTAAGATCAAGAAAACAAAAGGATAACAGTCTGGAGAGGTTTGTGGCGAAAGGGCCACGCATACACTTGCGGGTGGGAAGGTAAATGGACACACGGGGAAGCAGGGGGGACCTGGGAAGACTTGGAATGAACGGGCCACCCGACCCAGCCATAACCAGACACTCCTGGTCATGTACCCGCAAGACTTACGCCACCACAGAGATAAATGCACGGCCATGTTGATTTCAACTCTCTTCACAGGCAAGGATGGGAACCAACCTAATGATGCCCTTCAACTGACAAGTAGATAGAGGAAACTGTGGTACATCTACACAATGGATTCTATGCAGCAGTAAAGAAAAGACGACATCACGAACTTTGCAGGAAAATGGCTGGAGCTTAGAGGACATCATGCTGATTAAGTACATAGCCCCAGAAAAAACAAACGATGCATGGTATCAGATCGGGGGATGCTAGTGCCAATTACCCAGTTGAAGATTTTCTTGTGTAAGGGGGGCCCCCTGAGCTTTGGTACAAAGCAGTTGGGCATATGCTGTTGGAAACAACAACAACAACAGAAAATACTGCAATCAAAGAACTGACGGAAACAGTGAACTTCTGCTCCAAACATCACTTCCCATGGAAAATATTGAGAAAAAGAGACTAAGATGGAAAGCATGTTTGGCAGAATGCACGAGCTCTGGGTGGGTGGGGGAATGAGCGGGAACATGGGTCTAGATTTTTGTTAAAAATAAAAAAAAAAATAAAATAAATAAAAAAAGAACATCTGAACAAAGCATTGATTGCCAGAATGTATAACACTCAAAAAACAAAGAAGAAGAAACAAAGGAACCACTCAATAGATGGAGCAAAGAGCTGAACAGAGACGTTACAAGTGAGGAATTAGAGAGATGGAGGAGAAACACCCTTAAGAAGTGTACACTCATTATCATTAAGGGAAATGCAAATCAAAAACCACTTTAAGATATCATCTTAACTCCAATAAGACTGGCTAGGAATCAAGAAAACAAATGAGAACCAAGTGTGGGAGAAGGTTTCTGGGGAAAGGGGTACACTCAAATCCACTGCGGGTGGGAATGTAACTCGTACAGGACCACATGGAAAGCAGTGTGGAGAGCCCTTGGAAGACTTGAATGAACTTGCCACCCGACCGCAGCCATACCACTCCTGGGCATGTACCCTCAGACTTTACGCCACCACAGAGATACATGCACGCCATGTTTATTGCAGCTCTCTTCAAAATAGCAGGAGCTGGAACCACCTAAATGCCCCAACTGATGAGTGGATAGAGAAATGTGTTATCGTAAACAATGGACCTTTTTTATGCAGCAGTAAAGAAAAGACGACATCACGAGCTTTTGGCAGGAAAATGGCTGGAGCTAGAGACTCAGCGGAGTGAAGTAACACAGTCCCCCCAGAAAAAACAAACGATGAATGGTATCCCTCAGCTGTGTATGCTAATGCCATTAACCTAAGTTGTAAGTATTTCTTTTCCGTGGCTCCTTGAGGTTTTGTCCAAGTGGCTGGGAGTGGTGCATATTGGAAAAAACAACAACAACAGAAAGACGGCATCGAAGAACTAACGGAAACAGTGAAACTTCTGCTCAAAAAGTCAACTTCCTTCATGGGGAATTTTGAAAAAGACTGAGAAGAGATGAAAAGGCATGTTTGGCAGAATGCATGAGCTCGGGGTGGGGTAGGGGGAATAGGGGGGACATTGGTCGAGATTTGATAAAAAAAATAAAAGATGAACTTATTAAAAAAACTTATACTCTAAGTTTGAAAACCAAAAGAAATGGATGAAAATCTGAAATCAATGGGATTCACCAAAGCTTAACCAAGACATCAACAGCATAAATAGACCCATAACATATAACGAAATTGAAACATAAGAGAACTTCCCAACTAAAAAAAAAAAAAAACCAGGCCAGAGGTATTCGCCCGGAACAGAACTTCGATTAGCCACCATGGGGGAGCTGGGGGGAATCAACCAGGGTCGTCTGCAAGAGCAGTCAGTGCTCTTAACCACTGAATCATCCCTCCAGTTCACAATGTAGTATATTTTTCAAAAGCATTAGTGGGGGGTTATAGCCCTGTGGTAGAGTACTTACCTATTATATGGGAGGCTCTGGGTTCAATCGCAGTACTGAATCTGGGGGAACAGTAACACAGAATCTCTGGAACACCTAACTTTAACAAAGTCTACTTATAAATTGCCCCTGGCTGGCTTCAGACACCTGGGATTTTGAAAGATTGTCACTGTTCTGCCTTCACTCCTAGGTAAAAACCTTTGGTTGGAGTTGCTAATAGGTTTCCTTCATGTAGGTAACATTTCACATGTTATCACAATTCATTCCTGGAAGATTTAGGCTCATCTCACATGAGGCTATTTAAAGAAAACCTACAACCAATATTGTTTAAGCTATTCAAAAGGATAGAAACAAGGAAATCACCCTCAGGGGCGGTGAGAATTTGACCTTCTGGGTGCTTAATACCATACTTAATACCATACTAATTTGGCCTAGGGACCTAAGGGATAATTTGTTCCGTGCCCTCAGAGTTCAACTAAATCGCAGGGGACTATGCATGGAGCATCTCTTGAAATGTCCTGCAAATGTCTTTCCTGTGGTAGGGAAGGTCTTGGAGATCCACTAAGGGACTTCAGCCATGTCCAGTCTATAAAGAGGAAAGTTCTGCATCATGCTTCAAAATGGGAAGCCTGGTCTACCAAGATGTGGATTTTTGTCCTCGAGGGAATGGAACTGGTGATTGAAAAGCCCAAAAGGAGCCAGGGGCTCCCCCCCAAAAAAACCCCAAATGACCCTGGGGGAGGAACAAATCCTTAACTGACCTTGAGAAAACAAAAACCTTGGTTCTTGGTTAATCTGGGCTTAACTGTGTGGCCTTAAGCATCCAAATGGAAAGTATATCCAAAATAAATAATCAGTAAGGTTCCTGAGAAATAATACTTCAGATATAAAACTGTGAGATCTTAGTAAATTGACAAAAAGGAAAAAGAGAGAAGCAATTGTTGTTTCACTTATCTTCAATTCTTACTGGCAAGTGCATCTACTATGTGGCTGCCACTGCTTTTTGCCATGCTTCAAAGACATGAGACACGCCTGTTAAACGCTCTAAAATGGACTGAAGACTCATATCCTCTCCAAGAATCCTCCAACCTTCATGCCAGATGGGGACGACGGAGAATACCAGCTTGTGGACTGAAGTACTACTGGGATTTTCACCTCTTCAAGTGTAGACTGCCATTGTTGGACTTACCCAGGCTGTGCATGGATGCGCAGTGGCAGGAAGAGTAAGAGAGGATGCAATGCATGGGGACCTCATTTGGGTGACCATGAGTGGAGGGACCCAAAGTGTGGAGCACAGGCAGGATTGACAGTTGTTTGAGCTTGCCAAGAGGAAACCTTCAAGACTTCCAGCAAAAAAAAAAAAAGAGAAGAAATCCTCAGCACAGGGGAATATGTGGTGGTATTATGTATTATATATTTTAGGAATGTAATATATATATATATATATATAAATAGATATAGATATATGCAATACAATTTGGAGAGAACAACGCAACAAAAGAACAGGGAAAAAAAAGACTGAAATAGCGAAGTTTTCCCAAAAACAAGAAGCTTCTCTTTGGAAAAAAAAACTCTGGAAAAGACTCGGAAATCAGAATGGCAACAAAATTATGGCAGAGTGCAAGGTACTCCATGGGGTGGCGGGTGGGGGGCATGGAAATGGAAGTGACTCTAAATCATTGAGAAATGAATGTAGGGAAAGAGTTTAATAACAATAATTTTTAAAACTGTGATTTTTTTTTTTTTGAGACAGGATCTCCCCATAGCTCCAACTGGCCTGGAACTCACAATGTATACCAGTTGGCCTCAAACTCATAGAGATCCACCTGCCTCTGTCTCCTGAGTCCTGGGGTTAAAGGCATGCACCACCATGCTTGGCTTTAATGTGATTTTTTTTTTTGCATTTATTTATTAATTGTGTGTGGTTGCCATGGAACTTTTGTGGAGGTCAGAGGACAATTTGCAGGAATGAGTCTCTTCTTCCACTATATAGGTCTCCAAGACTGCACTCAGGTCGTCAGTCTTAGCTCCAGGTGCCCATACCTACCGAGCCATCTCACTGGTCCCCAAGGTTCTCTTTTAGAAGCAATGAAGTAAATGAAGGGCAGGCTGCACAGATGGCTCAGAGGTTAAGATAACGTACTACTCTTGCAGAGGATCCAAGTTGGGTTCTTAGCACCCCTGCCCGGAGACTCACCACTGCCTGTAACTTCAGCTCTGGGCTATACCACACCCTCTTCTGGCTCCATGGGAAACTGCACCCACACTTGCACATTCTCTCCCCGTCCCTGCCCTGCAAACACATATACACATAAAGAAGAAGGAAGAGAAAAAGGAGGAGGAGGAGGAGGAGGAGGAGGAGGAGGAGGAGGAGGAAATTGTTCCACCTAGAGTTAGGTATGGTAGTACATGCCTGTAATCTCAGAACATTGAAATAAGAGTGTCACAAATTCAAGGCTAGCCCGAGACTTATCTTGGGCAAAAACATTCCCAGAGCAGTGATCATGAGCAACTCACTCTGCAAAACCCAAAAGGAAGGTGGAAAGTTGAGTTCTAGGAGGTAGCATGGCTGCTGAGCACTGCCAGAAAACCTGTGGAGTTAAGGCCTGAGCACCAGCTTCTGGATGTTTCTCCTTCTTTCAGTCTCTCTATAATTCCAGAGCCTGTTTTGTCCTAGCCATTCCAAAATCATCCCTTTCTTTCGCCCTTTCTCTCTCTCTCTCTCTCTCTCTCTCTCTCTCTCTCTCTCTCTCTCCCTCTCTTTTGATCTTTTTGAGACAAGATCTCCCTATAGCCCCAGCTGGCCTGGAACTCACTATGTACATCAGGCTGGCCTTCAACTCACAAAGCTTTGCCAGCCTCTCCCTCACAAGTCCTGGGAGATTAAAGTCATGGGCCACCATACCTAGCCATTATACATATTTTTAAACTACGGCAATAGAAAATAGCTACTATACACTTAAAAGTGAGGTATTTTTGAGCCAGGGTGGTGGTGCACACCTTTAATCCCAACATTCCAGAGGCAGAGACAAGCAGATCTCTGTGACTTTGAAGCCATCTTGCATCTTGGTCTACATAGCAAGTTCCAGGGCTACAGAAAGACCCTGTCTCAAAACAACAACAACAACAACACAAACAAAACCCCAAACAAAACAAACAAACAACAAACAGAAAAACCGACATACAAAACTAAACAAATTAGATACAATATGTCAAAGAAAAAACTAATTTTAGATGCTAGGCATGGTGGTTACTTATAAATGAAGACAATATTAAGTCTGGACTGCAAAATAAAACGGACCCCTGTTACCATGGAAACTAGAAACTTCACAGAAAGTTGAAATACTATTCTCAGAAACCCTTTCACTAAAGCTCTGCGGTTAGATTAGAAGTCAAGGTTGCTTTAGCCAGGTGTGGTGGTGCACGCCTTTAATCCTAGCACTTGTGAGGCAGAGGCAGGTGGATCTTTGTGAGTTCAAGGCCAGCCTGGTCTACAGAGTGAGTTCCAGGACAGCTGGGACTACAGGGATACCCTGTCTCGAAAAAAAACAAAACAAAAACAAAACAAAAAAAAGAAGTCAAGGTTGCTTGTTCTTGACTAAGATTCTTCTGAAAGAACAGGAAATTTCATTCTTCCTGATATAGTCTCACTTTTTTTTTTTTTTTTTTTAATAAAAATCAATCATCAAAACACATAAATGGAATCCAAGACAAAAACCACACCATCAGCCTCGATTTGCCATGCTTGAAAAGCCTTTGACAAAATCCAGCATCCCTTCATGCATTAAGTCCTAGAAGCGCAAATTGGATTGGATGGATCAGTTCCTCAATGTAATCAAATCCATATACAGGAAACCCACAGCCAATATCATCCTAAATGGGGAAAAAAAAAAAAAAAAAAAAAAAAATTCCCTTTAAAGGTAGGAAACCGGCAAGGCTGCCCCCTATCACCACTCCTCTTCAACATAGTGCTGTAAACACTTGCTAGAAGGCAGTAAGGCAAGAAAAGGCTATTAAAGGAGTACTGATTTAAAATGAGGAATTCAAACTATCCCTATTTGCTGATGATTGATTGTTTACTAAGGGATGCAAAAACAAACCTCCACCAGAAAACTCCTAGGAAAGATTAAACAGCTTCAGAAAGTGGCAGGATACAAAATTACATTTTTCCTTAGTAAAATCAATGCTCTTTCTTTACACAACAACAAGCAACTGGACAGGAAAGAATTCTATCAAAGAGACCTTCCCACTCACAATAGCCTCAAAAACAATAAGATAACTCTAGGAACAAACCTAACCAAAGATGAGACCAAAGGTACGTACAACAACAAAAATTTTATAACCCTTAAAGAAAGAAATTTGAAGAGGACCTCAGCAGGACGCTGGAAAAAAAAACCTTCCATTGCTCATGGATTTGGGGAAAATTAACATTTTAAAATTCCATTTTACCAAACTCTTATATCGATTTAATGCAATCCCATCAAAAAAAAATCACCCAAAGAGTTTCTTCACAGCTTGGACAAAAAAAGTTCTTAAAATTCATTTGGAAAAACAAAAGCCCCCCCGAATAGCTAAATCAATCCTGAGTGAAAAGATCTACACAGGAGGCATCTCTAAACCGGATATTTCAAACTATACCACAGGGCTCTAGTCATAAAAACAGCCGGTACGCACAAAAAAACAGACCTGTTGACCCATGGAAACAAAAACCGAAGATCCAAATCTGGCACATACCTTTCAGCCATCTCATATTTGCCCGGGGGCCCAGAAAACACCATATGGAAGAAGAAAAGACAGCATCTTCAGAAGTGGTGTTGGCAAAATCGGATCACAACTTGAGGAAGAATGAAATTAAACCCCTACCTCTCACCCTGTACAAAGTCCAGCTCCAGAGATGCATTAGAAGACCTCCACGTGGATGAAACCCCAAACACTGAAGGTGATTGAAGAAAACAGTGGCTGCAGACTACAAGACATTGGTTTAGGAAAAAACTTCCTAAATCCAGACCAGCAGCTGCACAATAATTAAGGTCGACAATTTACCAATGGGACTCATCAACTCAAAAGCTTCTGTACATTCAAAAGAAAACAATCAAGAGTGAAGAGAAAATCCCACAGAGTGGGAAGGAAACCTTCACTGCCGATACACCTGACAAAGCATGATTTCCAGACTTATATAAACTACTCAAAAAACAAAGAAAAAGAAAACAAATGACCCGCTCACTAGATGGAGCAAGACCTGAACAGAGACTTCACCAAGACGAGGAATTAGTGATGTCTGAGAAAACACCTCAAGAATGCTCAACATCACTGATCATTAAGGGAAATGCAAATGAAAACCATCTTTAAGCTATCATTTACTCCAGTAAGACTGGCTAGATTCAAGAAAACAAATGATTACCAAGTGTGGAGAGGTTTGGGCGACGGGCAAACACTCATTCATTGCTGGGGGAATGTAAACTTGTACAGCCACTATGGAAAGCAGTGTGGAGAACCCTTGGAAGACTTGGCATGAACTTGACACCCAACCCAGCCATACCACTCTCTGCGGGCAATGTACTCCTCCAAGACTTACGCACCCCCCGAGATTACCTTCACGGCCATGTTATTTCAAACTCTCTTCACCATAGGCAAGGAGTTGGACACCAACCTAAATGCCCCTCAACTGAGCAGTGGATAAAGAAAATGAAAGTGGGTACATCTACACAAGGAAATTCTATGCAGCAGTTAAGTAAAGAAAGACGACATCACGACCTTTGCAGGAAAGGGGCTGAGCTAGCGGCACACTCATTGCTGAGTGAAGTATAACACCGTCCCGAAAAACAATCCCGATGCATGGTATCACTTCATCCTGTGGATGCTAGTGCCAATGACCCAGTTGTAAGTCCTTTCTTAGGTAAGGCCCCCTGAGCTTTTGTACAAAGCAGTTGGGGGCATTAATGATTTTTGGAAACAAAACACACACAGAAACTACTGCATCCAAGAACTTACTGAAACAGTGGAACTTCTGCTCAACAAAGTCAACTTCCACATGCACACCATGAAAAGACCTAAGAGATGGAAGCATTGGGTGGCATGATGGCAAACCCGAGTGCGGGGTGGGGTGGGGGACGGGAAAGAATGACTGGGGGGAACAGGGGGCTTCGAGATTTGGTAAAAGAAAGAACCAAAAGAACAAAGAGAAAAAAAAAAAAAAAAAAAAAAAAAAAAAAAAAAAAAAAAAAAATAAACTACTCAAAAAAAAACAAAGAAGAATAAAAAAACTAAATGACCCACTCAATAGATGGAGCAAAGCAGTGAACAGAGACTTTACACGTGCAGGAATTAGAGATGGCTGAGACATGAGAAACACCATAAAGAAGTGTACAACATCATTATATTAAGGAAATGCAAATCAAAACCCTTTAAGATTCATCTTACTCCAATAAGACTGGCTTAGGACAAGAAACAATGGATACAAAGTGGGGAGAGGTCTGGGGGAAAAAGGGGTCACTCATCCACTGCTGGTGGGAATGTAAACTCGTACCAGCCACTATGGAAAGCCAGTGTGGAGAACCCATGGAAGTCTTGGGATGAACTTGCCACCTGAACAGCCATCCACTCTCTGGCACTTACCCTCAAGTGACTTACGCCACACCACAGACAGGATACATGCCCGGCCATGTTTATTGCAGCTCTCTTCACAATAGCAAGGCAGCTGGAACCAACCTAATGCCCCTCAACTGATATGTGTGATAGATAAATGTGTTACATGTATACAATGGAGTTTCTATGCAGCAGTACAGAAAGACGACCATTCACGAGCTTTGCAGGAAAAATGCCTGGAGCTAGAAGACCTTCATGCTGAGTGAAGTCACACCGTCCCAGAAAAACAAACGCTGCATGGGTATCCCTCATCTGTGGAATGCTAATGCCACCTTACTAGTTGTAAGTATTTCTTGTGCATGGCCCTGGAGGGGATTTTGTCCCCAAGTAGTTGAGAGTGGTGCATATTGGAAACACAAACAACAACAACAAAGGACTGCATCAAAGAAACTGACTGGACACAGTTGAACTTCTGCTCAAAAACAGTCAAGTTAGTTCTTATGGAGAATATTGAGAAAGAAAGACTGAGAAAGAAGAGATGAACGCATCGTTTTGGCAGAATGCATGAGTTCTTGTGGGGTGGGGGAATAGGGGGGGACATGGTCTAGATTTGATAAAAAAAATACAACATAATTAATTAATTCAAAAAAAAACACCTGTACTTCCTAAATTTTAAAACCTAAGACAAATGGATTAATATCTGAAATCAGGGAATTCACCTAAGCTTAACCAAGAAATCAACAGCCCATCAAATCGACCATAACATATACCGAAATTGAAACTTAATTAGAAAATTCCCAACTAAAAAAAAAAAAAAAACCCAGGCCCATATGGATTCCCTGAACAAGACTTCTAGTTGCCATGTGGAGCTGGGAATCAAACCAGGGTTTTCTGCAAGGCAAGTCAGTGCTCTTAACCACGAATCCATCTCTCCAGCCCCAGTTTCACATATGTAGTACTATTTTTCAAAAAGCATTAGTGGGGGGTTCTAGCCCTTGTGGTAATTTCCTTACCTAGTATATGGGAGGCTTCTGGGTTCAATCGCGTTACTGAATCTGGCGGGACGGGGGAACAGTAACACACGAATCTCTGGAAACCTAAATTTAAAAAATATACTTATCAAATCTGCCCTGGCTGGCTTCAGGGACACCTGGGATTTTGAAAGATTGTCACTGTTCTGCCTTCACTCCTAGGTAAAAACGTTTGGTTGGAGTTGCTAATAGGTTTCCTTCATGTAGGTAACATTTCACATGTTATCACAATTCATTCCTGGAAGATTTAGGCTCATTACATGAGGCTATTTAAGAAAAACCTACAACCAATATTGTTTAAGCTATTCAAAAGGATAGAAAAAAAGGAAATCTCCCTCCAGGCTGGTATTTAATTTAGCATTTCTGGGTGCTTAACGGCCATTCTTAATGCCCATACTAATTTCGCTGAGGGACCTAAGGGATAAATTTGTCCTGGCCCTCAGAGGTCAACCAAATCCCAGGGGGGAATATGCATGGGGGCATTCCTCTTGAAATGTCCTGCAAATGTCTTCCTGTGTCGGGAGGTCTTGGAGAATCCACTAAGGGACTTCAGCCAGGTCCAGTCTATAAAGAGGGAAAGTCTGCTCCTGCTTCAACTTGGAAGCCTGGTCTAGCAAGCCTTGATTTTGTCTTCGAGTGGATGGAAATCTGGTGATTGAAAAGCCAAAAGGAGCCAGGGGCTTTCCCCCCAAAAAATAACCAATTGTATGACCCCTGAGGACCAGTATCTTTAAAAGTGACCTTGAGAAAAAAAATGTTTGGTTAATCTGGGCTAAACTGTGTGGCCTTAATCATCCACAAGGAAAGTAATCCAAAACAAACAATCAGTTAAGTCTGAGAAATTATACTTTAGATATAAAACTTGAAATCTAAAAAATTGGACAAAAAGGAAACAAAGGATAAAAAAAGCAGTCGGGAGCGCAAGGTGGGGCTTCAGTATCCTTCAAACTCTTACTGGGCAAGTGGCAATTCTAATCTGTGGCCTGCCACTGCTTTTGCCATCTTCAAAGAACTGATGGAATACAGCTGTTAAAACGCTCTATAAATATGGACTGAAGACTCTATCTCTCCAAGAATCCTCCAAACCTTCAAATGCCAGATGGGGACTACTCAGATATCAAGCTTGGGGACTGAGTAGCTACTGGGATTTCAACCTCTTCAGAGTGTAGATGCCCTTGTTGGACTACCCAGGGCTGTGTCATGGAGGCCAGTGCAGGAAGATTAAGAGAGGATGCAGCTTGGTGGACCCTCATTTGGGTGACCATGAGTGGAGGGACCCCAGTGTGGAGCAAGGCAGGACTTCATTGACAGTTGTTTGGACTTGCCAAGGAGGAACCTTCAAGCACTTCTAAGCAAAAAAAAAAACCGAAGGAAAGAAAATCCTCCAGCACAGGGTATATGGGTGTGTTGTATGTGCATGTGAGTGCATATATATTCTGAAGTTGTATAGCTATATATATATATATTATATATATATATATAATCTGCAATACAAGTTGGAGAGACCAACAGCAACCAAAAGAACAGGGAAAAAAAAGACTGAAAAAAAAAAAAAAAAAAAAAAAAAAAAAAAACAAACAATAAATTCTGCTTCTTTGGAAAAAAAAAAAACTCTGGAAAGGACTCGGAAAACAGCTGCAAAGACATGTATGGCCGGAGTGCAGGTACTCACCTCGGGGTGTGCCTGGTGGGGGGCTGAAATGGAATGCTGATCTAACTCTGATTGAGAAATGATGTCTGGAAATAGTTTAATTAACAAAATTTTTTTAAAATTTTAAAACTGTGATTTTTTTTTGAGACAGGATTCTCCCTGTAGCTCCAAATGGCCTTGGAACTCACAATCGTATATAATTTTTTAAAATGTGTTGATTTTTTTTTTTTTTGAGACAGGCTCTCCCCATAGCTCCAACTGGCCTGGAAACTCCCAATGTCACTATTACCAGTTGGCCTCAATAAAATAATAGCCGATCCCACCTGCCTTGTCTCCTTGAGTCCTGGGGTTGAATGCATGCACCCATGCTTGGCTTTTAATGTGATTTCTTTTTTTTTGATTTATTATTAATTGTGTGTGGTTGCCATGGAACTTTTGTGCGAGGTCAAGGGACAATTTGCAGAATGAGTCTCTTCTTCCACTATATAGGTCTCCAAGACTGCACTCAGGTCGTCAGTCTTAGCTCCAGGTGCCCATACCTACCGAGCCATCTCACTGGTCCCCAATGTTCTCTTTTAGACGCAACTGAAAGTCAATGAAGGGCAGGCTCTGCACCAGATGGCCCGAGGTTAAAGATATACGTCACTACCTTGCAGAAGGATCCACGTTGGTTTTCTTAGCACCCTGCCCGGAGACCTCACCCACTGCCTGTAATTCAGCTCTGGGGCTTATACCACCCCCTCTTCTGGCTCCATGGGAAACTGCACCCACACTTGCACATTCTCTCCCCGTCCCTGCCCTGCAAACAACCTATACACATAAAGGAATAGGAGAGAAAAAGGCGGAGGAGGAGGAAGGAGGAGGGAGGAAGGAGGAGGAGGCGGAAAGGGGAAATTGTTCATCCTAGATCTAGGTTGGTAGCTACATGCCTGTAATCTCAGAACATTGAAATAAGAGTGTCACAAATTCAAGGCTAGCATGGTATACATGGTGAGTTCCAAGCCAACTGGAACTAAAAGGAGAACCTGTCTCAAAAAAAAAAACCCAAAGGCAGGTGGAAGGAAAGTTGAGTTCTAGGAGCGGGTTCGGTTCAGCATGGCTGCTGAGCACTGCCAGAAAACCTGTGGAGTTAAGGCCTGAGCACCAGCTTCTGGATGTTTCTCCTTCTTTCAGTCTCTCTATAATTCCAGAGCCTGTTTTGTCCTAGCCATTCCAAAATCATCCCTTTATTCTAGCCCGGCAACCTTTATCTCTCGCTCTCTCTATCTCTCTCTCTCTCTCCTCTCTTCTCTCTTCCCTATCTTTTGATCTTTTTGAGTCAGGGTTCCTTATAGCCCAGCTGGCCTGGAACTCACTATGTACATCAGGTGGGCTTCAACTCACCAAAGCTGTCCAGCCTCTCCCTCACAAGTCCTGGAGAGATTAAAGGCATGGGCCACCCTACCTAGCCATTATACATATTTTTAAACTACGGCAATAGAAAATAGCTACTATACACTTAAAAGTGAGGTATTTTTGCGCCAGTGTTGGTGTGCACACCCTTAATCCACCATTCCAGATGGAAGGGGCAGCCAGATCTCTGTGACTTTGAAGCCATCTTGCATCTTGGTCTACATAAGAAGTTCCAGGCTACAGAAGGACTCCGTCTCAAACACAACAACAAACACCACAAACAAAACCCCAACAAAACAAACAAAACAACAAACAAAAAATCCGACATACAAACTAACCAAAATTAGATACCAATATGTCAAAAGAAAAAAAACTAACTTTTAGATCTAGGCATGGTGGTTACTTATAAATGAAGACAATATTAAGTCTGGACTGCCCCAAAATAAACGGACCCCTGTTTACCATGGAAACTAGAAATTCCACAGAAGTTGAAAATACTATTCTCAGAAACCCTTTTCCACTAAAGCTCTGCGGTTAGATTATGAAGTCAAGGTTGGCTTAGCCAGGTGTGGTGGTGCACGCTTTATCCTAGCCTAACTTGTGAGAGCAGAGGCAGGTGGATTTTGTGAGTTCAAGGCAGACCTGTCACAGCGTAGTTCCAGGACAGCTGGGACACAGGATATCCCTGGTCCGAAAAAAAAAACAAAACAAAACAAAACAAAAAAAAGAGTCAAGGTTGCTTTTCTTGACTAAGAGTTCTTCTGAAAGAACAGCGAATTTCATTCTTCCGATATACGTCTCACTTTTTTTTTTTTTTTTTTTGGTATTTTTGAGACCAGGGTTCTCCTCTGTAGCCCCACTTGTCCTGGAACAGTTGTAGACCTAGGCTGGCCTGGAACTCACAAAGATCTGCCTGTTGCTCTGCCTCTCTCAAGTGCTGGGATAAACGTGTGACCACCACTCGCAGAAAGTAATAACAATATTTAACTAAACATTAAAAAAACAAATATGCTACATTATGTATGGGTTAACCAGGTTAGTAAGTTAGCTGCAGTATCTCATGTATAAAGTAAAGTCAAGAGTTGCTACAAATAAGAAAGGTATTATCAACAAGTGAAAGACAAAAAAGGAAGGTTTAATAAATTAACTATAATCATGCCATCTCATTAGATTAGTACACCAACACATTATACAAAATAACTGAAATTGAGAGTGCTGAGGGGAGTATGGCTCCATGGGTAGCAGTTAGTCTTGCACGCATGGGACCTGAGTGTCATCCACAACACTGATAGAAAAAAGCTGGCATAGAAATGTTGTTGGGCGGAGAAATGGCCTAGTGGTTAAGCAGCGCCAACCACTCTTACCAAGCCCCGGTTCTATCCCCAGCACCCACATAGCGCCAACCATCTGAAACTCCAATTTCCAGGAGAACTCCAGTTCCAGGGGAATTCAACGCTGTCTTCTGACCTCTGTGCGCTTGCACGAACAGGGTGCACAAACTGCATGCAACAGTACATTCTACCACATACAGAAAATAAACACAAAAAAATTGTAGAGAACGAAAAAAAGTAGAAGAGAGAGATGGGGAGGACGGGAGGGATGGGGCGGGATGAGAGAGAGAGGAGAGAGGAAAGATCTGATGAGGAGGAGAGGGAAAGAAAGAAAGAAAGAAAGAAGAAAAGACAAGAACGAAAAAGTAATATAAGAAAAGAAGAAAGATAAGAAAAGAAAAGAAAAAAAAAAAAAAAAAAAAAAAAAAAAAAAAAAAAAAAAAAAAAAAAAAAAAAAAAAAAAAAAAAAAAAAAAAAAAAAAAAAAAAAAAAAGAAAAGAAGAAAGAGAAGAAAGAACGAAAGAAAAGATAAGAAAAAAGAAAGAAAAGAAGAAAGAAAGAGAAAGAAAGGTACTTGTAGCAAGCGTGGTGGCAGCCTTTTTTTTTCTTTTTTTTTTTTTTTCTTTTTTTTGACTTTTTTTCAGGAAGGGATCTCCCCTATATTATAGCCCCAGCTGGCCTGGAAACTGCTCCTACTCTGTAGGCCTTGACCTCACAGAGATCTGCCTGCTCGCCTCCTAAGTGCGCGGATGTAAAAGGTTGGCTACCACCACATCGGCTGAAGGGATGGGTCTTAGCCGTCATGTGGGTTACGGATCAAACCTGGGTCCACTCAAGAGCAAGCTCAGTCTCTTAACCCATGAAGCCATCTTTACAGCCTCCCAACTCAGATTTTTTTTTAATTACGCACTGGAGACGGGGCAGATGGCGGAGGATCTCTGTGAGTTCAAGGGCCAGCTGGTCTACCTAGCCGACAAGCTCCCAAGGCCAGCTGGGACCAAAAGAAGACCCGTCGTGAAAACACCAAANGGGGTATTTTTGAGATCAGGGCTTCTCCTCCTGTAGCCCCACCTTGTCCTGGAAACCAGGTTGCTAGACCAGGCTGGCCTGTGAACTCCCACAAAGATCTGCCTGGTCTTGCCTCTCCACTGTGCTGGGAATAAAGTGTGCACCACCACATACCGAGGAATAAAACAAAAATTAACAAACATTAAACAAAACAAACATGACATTATTTGTAGGGTGACCGGGAATGGTAGAATTAGTATGCTGCATATATAATGTTAAATCAAAAGCAGAGTATTTGCTACAAATAGGAATATTATCAAAAGGAAAGACAAAAAGGAAGGTTTAATAAATTAATACTAATATTCCATCTCTTAGATTAGACACCCAACACATTATACAAACTAACTTGAAATTGAGAGTGCTGAGGGGAGATGGCTCCATGGGTAGAGTGTAGTCTTGCAAGCATGGGACCTGAGTGTCATCCCAACACTGATATAAAAAAGCTGGGCATAGAAATGTTGCTTGGGCCTGGAGAAATGGCCTAGTGGTTAGAGCGCCCAACCACTCTTACCGAGCCCCGGTTCATCCCCAGCACCCAAAGGCATGCCAGCACCATCTGAAACTCCAATTTCAGGAGACTCCATTTCCAGGGGAATTCAACGCTGTCTTCTGACCTTGTGGCATTGCACGAACAGGTGCACAAATGCATGCATACAGTACATTCCATACACATACAGAAAATAAACAAACAAAAAATTGTAGAAAGAACGAAAGAAAAGTAGAGAGAGACGAGGTCGTTCTGGTTTGAGGGAGGGAGGGAGGGAGGGAGGCTGAGGAAAAAAAAAAAAAAAAAAAAAAAGTATGCTTGTAAACTCTGTATTGGCCAGAGGGAGACAGATGGAGAGATGGAGCCATTGGGATCGATGACCAGCCAGCCTAGTCTAGCAAGCCAGTGAGAGACACTACCTCAAAATACAAGGTGGCTGGTCACAGGGCATGTTGTCCTCTGGCCTCCATATACACATGCACACAGGTTCACTTGCATAGGCACCCACACACATGTGCATACACCCATACATCCATGCCCCTTCAGCATTTTGGAGTGGGGGTAAGAAATCCTAGGAAGATAGACCAGTTCCTAAAGTGCCTTGCTCACACAAGTCCTGAGTTCTATCCCCCAAACCCATGGAGCTGGGCATGGATAGGTGTGATGGTACACACCTTCATTCATAGCGCTCAAGAGGCAGAAGCAGAAGCAGGTGAGACCAGCCTGATCCATATGGTTAAGTTCAGGCCAGCCAGAGCTACACAGCGAGATCCCTATTTCAGAATTAAAATGCTGGATATGGTGGCCTGGTGGTATATGCCTGGCAGAATTCACCTGTCCAACAAACTTATCCTAATCTGCAAGTTCAAGGCCAATGAAAGACACTGTCTCAAAATAAGGTGGATGGAACCTGAGGCATGACACCCAAGATTGTCCTCTGATGTCCACGCTCACTCCCCCATGTGTATACATGCATATGCACTAACATACATACACACAATAATTTTTAAATTTTTATTATTTTTTTTAATTTTTAATTAAAAAAATTTTTTTATGTGTATGAGTGTACTGTCTGCATGTATGTTGGTGCACCTGTGTCATGCAATGCTTCGGAGGTCAGAAGAGGGTGTTGGATTCCCCTGGAACTGGAGTTAAAGACTTAGCCACCATGTGGGTGCTGGAAATTGAACCCGGGTCCTCTGCAAGAGCAGTTGGCGCTCTTAACCGCTGAGCCATCTCTCCAGCCCTATTTTTATTGTTTTTTATAATTAAAAAAAATTTTTTATGTGTATTAATGTACTGTCTGCATGTAGGTTGGTGCACCCATGTCGTGCAATGCTGCGGAGGTCAGAAGAGAGTTTCAGATTCCCCTGGAACTGGAGTTAAAGATGGTTCTTAGCCACCATGTGGGTGCTGGGAATCGAACCGGGGTTCTCTGCAAGAGCAGTCGGCGCTCTTAACCGCTAGGCCATCTCTCCGGCCCCTATTTTTATTGTTTTTATTTTAGGTGTGTGAGTGTATTTCCTGCATATATGTAATGCACTCATGTCATGCAATGTCCACAGAGGTCAGAAGAGGGTGTCAGATCCCCTGGAACTACAGTTATGGACTGTTGTTAGCCACCATGTGGTGCTGGGAATGGAATGTGGGTCCTCTGCAAGAGCAAACACTGCTCTTAAACATTGAGCAATCTCTTCAGCCCCACAATAAAAATTTTTTTTTAAATTTTTTTTATTATTATTTATTTATTTTTGTATGTGTATGAATGTAGTGTCTGCATGCAGGTCTGTGCACCCATGTCGTGCAATGCCGCGGAGGTCAGAAGAGGGTCTCGGATTCCCCTGGAACTGGAGCTCTCCTGGAATTGGAGTTACAGACGGTTTTAGCCGCCATGTGGGTGCTGGGGATCGAACCCGGGTCCTCTGCAAGAGCGTCGGTGCTCTTAACCGCTAGGCTATCTCTCCAGCCCCAATAATAAAAAATTTTAAATGTTTCTCAGGGCTGGAAAGATGACTCAGTGTTTAAGAGCACTGACTGCTCCTGCAGAGGACCCAGGTTCAATTCCCAGCATGAACAGGGTGGCTAACAACGATCTGTAACTCAAATTCTAGGGAAGCTGAAGCGCCTTCCTGATCTCTGGGGGAATTGCATGATACAGGTGAACTTACACACATAGAAGCATATCCTCATACACATAAAATAATAAATATTTAAAAATTTTTAAAGTAATATAGCACTTTTGTGCTGCCGTTTTGAGCTCAGGAAATTTTTTATTGAATTATTTATAAATGGATTTTGGGGGGGGGTTCTTTTGGAGACAAAAAATAACGTAGCTCCAGCTGGCCTGGAACTTGTTATATAGACCGGGCTGGCCTTGAGTTTACAGAGATCCCCCTGCCTCTGCCTCCCAAGTGCTGGGATTAAGGGCTCATGACACCATGCCCGGCCTTTTTTTTTTTTTTTTGGGACAGTGTCTTATGTTGTTCTGACTAGTCTCAAACTCTCTATGTAGCTAAGGATGACTGTGAACTCCTGATTCTTCTGCCCCCGCCTTCAAAGTGCAGGGATTACAGCTTCAAATAAAAAGATCTTAGTAGATCCGGGCATGGTGGTGCACGACTTTAATCCTAGCACTTGGAAGGCAGAGGCAGGCGGATCTTTGTGAGTTCAAGGCCAGCCTGGTCTACAGAGTGAGTTCTAGGACAGCCAGAGCTACAGAGAGACCCTGTCTCAAAAAGACAAAAAAAAAGATCTTAGTAGAATGATACCTTGATGGCTGATGCAGGGCTGGGGACTGAGCCCAGGGCTTCATGTGGCTGGAGAAGCACTCCTGCAGCTGAGCTACAGCCCCAGACTATGCAAAATCATTTTTATTTTATATCAAACACTTTTTTGCATTTTATTTATTCTGGAGAGGGGGGCCGTGCAGGTACCATGGTACACATGTGAAGGTCACAAGACAATTTGTAGCAGTTAGTTCTTTTCTTCCATCATGTGGTCCCAGGAATCAAACTCAGGTCATCAGGCTTGGCAGCAGGCTCCTTACTCAGTCATCTAGCTGTTTTTGTTTGATTAAAATTAGATGATTTGCAACTGTTTCTTTTTGTTTGTTTGTTTGTTTTTGTTTTTCAAGACAGGGTCTCCCTGTAGCCCCAGCTGTCCTGGAACTCGCTCTGTGGACCAGGTTGGCCTTGAACTCACAAAGATCCACCTGCCTCTGCCTCCTGAGTGCTAGGATCAAAGGCGTGTGCCACCACGCCTGGTGCAACTGTTTCTTATAAATAGATGAGAAAATAATAGGAAATACCTTTTTAATCATTCACAATGCTTCTGTAGTATTTGATGGTCTGATTTATTGCCAAGCAATTATTCCATATATTTAGGGCAGTTTCTAAATAGTGTAATAATTATCAACATTGTGGCTAATACAAGGAACAAATGGTGTATATAAAACAATGGTAGCATGCCGGGTGTGGGGGCGCATGCCTTTAATCCTATAAAACCAAAACAAAACAAAAATCAAAAGTCCAAAGTCTCTTCTGAGATTCAAAGTAATTGTTTTGTTTTGGTATTTATTTTTATGTATATAATGAGTGTCTTGTCTGTATGTCAGTGTACCTATGCATTCAATGCCCATAGAGACCAGAAAAGGACATCCGATTTCCTAGAACTGGAGTTATGGACCATTTTTAGCTACCATATGGGTGCTGGGCACTGAACACAGGTCCTTTGCAAGAGCAGCTATGCTTTTAAACTGCTGATCCACCTCTCCAGTCTGTAAGAAAATCTCTTAACCCTTATAAAAAAAAATGTAATGCATTTCCAATAAACAATGCCACAAACATTAGCATTTTAAAAGGGAAGAATTGGAGGTGTATCAAGGAAATACTGGACACACACTTGAAGCCCTGTGTCCTGTATCTGAGTTCTTGTAGCGTCTTTGGGCTCCAACAGAATTTGGGAGCCCACATCTCCAGCTTCTGGCCTGAAGCATGTATAGCTTTGTTTTGGGGCTTGCTACACTCTGCTGCAGCTTTTGTTAGCAGACATCCATGGTCTTAGCATCTCCAATATCTTGGGGTCTCCATAGCAACTTAGGCTTCACCTTCACAGCTTCACATAGTAGCCTCGTAGGGTCTCATTGCAGGGAATCCAACCTTGCCAAGCATTGCCTGGCCTCAGTTGCTTCCTGGCATCTTAATATAAGCCTTTATGACCTTGCAACTCTTTCACTTGGTATGCCTGCAAAAGGAGCACTGTGCAGAGAGTGCGGCCACATTCTGCTGCCAGCTCAAAATGCAGTGTGGACTTCACCATAGCTGCACTGACCCCTGTGTACCCTGGTGGTTGAACCTGAGAAGATATTTCACTAGTTGTTTGGGAGCAGGGAAGCCCTTTAGTGGCATTCTCCTCTCTCTCTCTCTCTCTCTCTCTCTCTCTCTCTCTCTCTCTCTCTCTCAATCACGTTCCCAGCATCTGCAGCCTGTGCTCTTTTTCATTTGTCATTTCACTTTTTTCCTGTTTCTCCCTTTCCCAAAAGTCCAATTCTTTGTTGGAACCAGGGAATGAACTTAGCAGATTTCACCTGTCACCCCAATGCCGCCCTCCCCAGTATGAACTACCTGGTCAGTTTTATTACCGAAGCCACCCCACTCTAAGTTTCAGTTATAGTTGCTTTTTCCTTGTTGCTACAAAAAAAATCAATTTAAAAGATAGGAAGAGTTTCTTTTGGCTCACAGTTTGAGGTACATCCCCGACAAAGGAACCTGGATGGCACAAGTGTGAAGTGGCTGATCACACTGTAAATTCTTAGAAGGAAGAGTTTATTTGGCATAGTGTTCCAGAGGGATAGTGCATCATGGAGGGGGGCATGGCAGGAGGCAGCAGCTGGAGCGGAAAGCTGAGAGCTCACATCTTCAAGCAGGCACAGGAAGCAGAAAGCGAAACTGGAAGAAACTGGAAAAGGCTATGAACTCTCAAAGCCCTCGTCCAGTGACACTTTCTCCAGCACAGCCACACCTTCTGGAGGTTCTATGACCTTCCCCAAACAATGTCACCAATACTTGGAGCCTATAAGGGATAATTCTCATTCAGACCACTACAGTCAGGATTGCTGGCGCTCAGCTTGATTTCTCCTTTCTCTGTGTATTCAGTCTAGAACCCCAGCCAATGGGATGGTGTCACCCACATTCATGATGGGTTGTCTCTTCTCAGTTAAGGCTCTCTGGAAATATCCTCATAAGCACATCTAGAGGTATGTCTCCTAGGTGATTTTAAATCCAGTCACACACACACACAAATAAATCCAGTCACATTGATTATGAAGATTAACCATCACAACTACTAAGGGGGAAAGAGTTTGTTTTAGCTTCTGAGGTTTCTATAGGAGGGTAGGGAGAACATGGAAGAACAGAACAGCTGATCTCATCCTACCGCAGGGACACAGAGAAGAACCTGGGATAAGATACAGCTCCAGCAAGACAACTTTCCTGTGACATCCTTCCGAGGTCCCAGTTCCTGAAGTTTCCAGCACCTTCCCAAATAGTGTCATCAACTGGGGACCAAATATGCAGCATATGAGCCTGTGGGGCCGGTTCAAATTTAAACCATAACATTGCCCTTGATGCTCCAGCAGGCTGTTTACAACTCTACCTGAGCTTTTTCTTTCTGCTTGTGTTGTATGAGACTGTTTTTGGAGAGAGAAGGCCCAAATTTCTGTTCACTCCAGACAGGGATCTAATAGTTCAAAGTAATGATTACCTTCAAGTCCAACTTGGTGAACTGATGAGTTTATTGGTGTTACAGGAATATGGGTGAGAGATTAGGTACAGAAGCAGGGATGACCCCAAAGGCAGCTGGAGTGAACTCTGGAACATAACATCTTACCACAATTTGAAAAAATTAGTTTATGGGCTAGAGAGAAGGCTCAGTAGTTAAGAGGACTGGCACTCTTGCAGAGGACCTGGGTTCAGTTCCCAGCACGGGTGACCACTCACTACAGATGGAACCCTAGAGCCCACCTCAGCACGGTGACCTCTCATGACAGATAGAACCCTAGAGTCCACCTCAGCATGGTGACCTCTCACAACAGATAGAACCCTAGAGTCCACCTCAGCACGGTGACCACTCATGACAGATGGAACCCTAGAGCCCACCCCAGCATGGGTGACCACTCATGACAGATAGAACCCTAGAGCCCACCCCAGCACGGGTGACCACTCACTACAGATAGAACCCTAGAGCCCACCCCAGCACGGGTGGCCACTCACGACAGATGGAACCCTAGAGCCCACCTCAGCATGTGTGTCCACTCATGACAGATGGAACCCTAGAGCCTGCCTCAGCACGGTGACCACTCATGACAGATAGAATGCCTCAGCACGGTGACCTCTCATGACAGATGGAACCCTAGTGCTCTCTGCATGGCCTGCAGGCAGCTCCACAGGTTGGGGGATCTCCTCAGGCAGCTGGCTGGTCTCCTGGGCAGTTGTTTACCCCTCCATATCTTGGGGTGGAGGGGAGCTTGTCAATCTTCTAAGCTTCTGCTTTCCCAAACATGAGAAGTTTGTTTGTCTCCTGATTTCATAAGCCTCCCTCCAGGACAGAATGTTTCAACTCATAGGAAATCACTACACATATGAGTACCCCAAATTAAGCCAGCAGGGAGAGTGAATGTTCTGTTTTTTTTCTGGGCCTGTGTCTAGCTCTGCCTTATGAATGTAGTCTTCTTGATTCTCAGGACTCCCTTGAAGCTTTTTAAAGCCCTCACTGGATAATTTATTCTCCATTTTTGACAGCCTATAATTAGCCCTTCCTTGTATTTCTACCTTGTTAAACATTACCACTGAGTGTTTTTGAGAAATGACCTAAGGGTGTGTGTTTCTGTAAAAAGCAAACTGTGAGTCAGGTGATGAAGACAAAGGAGGTAGAGCTGTGTGCACTGAATTGTGAGTTAAAGAGCTGCAATTCTGTAGGGATAGGATTTTGAGGAAACTTAAACAAATTTTGCCCCAATGGTTCCTAAGCATCTGGTTTGCAAATATGATAGCAAATGCTAGTTGATGCTCAAGGTTTCTATGGAGCTTGAGAAAGAGGACCAGAGCAAGCTAAAAATGCCACAAAGCTCATTGCTCATGCTGAAATGAAACCAATTAAATATTTATTATTTTATTTTATTATTTTTGGTCTTTAAAATTTTTTTTTTATTTATTCTTGTATGTGTATGAATGTACTGTCTGCATGTAGGTTTGTGCACCCATGTCGTGCAATGCCGTGGAGGTCAGAAGAGGGCGACAGATTCCCCTGGCACTGGAGTTAAAGATGGTTCTCAGCTGCCATGTGGGTGCTGGGGATCAAACCAGAATCCTCTGCAAGAGCAGTCGGCGCTCTTAACCGCTAGGCCATCTCTCTAGCCCATATTTTTGGTTTTTTTGAGACAGGGTCTCCCTTTAGTCCCAGCTGTCCTGGAGCTATGTAGACCAGGCTGGCCTTGAATTCACAGAGATCTGCCTGCCTCTGCCTCCTGAATGCTGGGATTAAAAGCGTGTGCCACCATGCCTGGCACATTTATTATTTTATTTTATGTATATGAGTGTATTGCATGCACATAAGTGCACCCATATCATGCAATGCAAGCAGAGGTCAGAAGAGGTTGTCCAATCCCCTGGAACCAGAGATACTGACAGTTGTTAGCCATCATGTGGGTGCTGGGAACTGAACCCAGGTCCTCTGCAAGAGTGCCAGTCCTCTTAACTACTGAGCCTTCTCTCTAGCCCATAAACTAATTTTTTCAAATTGTTGTAAGATGTTATGTTCCAGAGTTCTGAAAATGTTGCTTTGGGCATTTTTGCCACTTGTGCTCTTTGCTTTCATGGATCAGGTTCTCTCTTTCTCTCTCTCTCTCTCTCTCTCTCTCTCTCTCTCTCTCTCTCTCTATGTATGTTGGTAGGTAGGTAGGTAGGTAGGTAGGTAGGTAGGTAGGTAGGATGTGCATATTAAGTGTAGGTGCCTTCAGAGTCCAGAAGAGGGGATCAGATCTTGGAGCCGGAGTTACATACAGGTAGCTGTGAGCTGCCCAATGTGGGTCCTGTGCAAGAGCACTACACCTCTCAACTGCTGAGCCATCTCTCCAGCCCCTAGAAATGCTTCTGATTAATATTTTTTAATTAAATTTCCATTCTTCATTGCCTGTTATTTACTTCTTTTTTTTTTTTAATTTTTTTTTTAATTTATTTTTGTATGTGTATGAATGTATTGTTTTGCATGCAGGTCTGTGCACCCGTGTCGTGCAATGCCGCGGNAACAACCAACCAACCAACCAACCAAACAAACAAACAAACAAAAGCACTTGGTGCTCTTGCAGAGGAATTGAGTTCGGTTCCCAGCTCCTAGCACTCACATCACACGGTTCTCAACCACCTGTAACTCTAGCTCCAAGGGCAACTGCTATCTGCAATGCGTATCTGGACTTACATGCACACACCCTACACAGACAGACAGACAGACAGACAGACACACACACACACACACACACACACTAAAAAAAAAAAGAATTCTGATAAAACTTACACATCACTGGGGAAAGTGATTCTTATATTTCTATAGTGTACTGAAGTTTCTCACTAAGGCTCTAAGATGAAAATTCTCCAAATAGGAGAAGGTACTCTCCATTTTCCATAAACTCCACACAATGTCATAATAAAGAAACAGTGAGGGCCAGCAAGAAGTTTCAGTAGGTAAAAAGAAGCTTGCAGCACAATTCTGGTACCTCGAGTTCATTCCCCAGAACCCAGTAGAGGTGGTAGGAGGGAAAACACTCCCAAAACTTGTCCTCTGACCAGCACACACATGCCATGGCAGGTATGCACCACACCGCTTTCAAGTGCACACCGCACTCATGCACACATGTGCATGCACACACAGAATAATTGAGGGCAACTGAGTTCTATTCCTAAGTCCCTTGGTGGAAATAAAGAACTGACTCTGGAAAGTTGTCCTCTGACCTCTGACCTGTGCACAACCTCTATACAATGATAATAAATAAAATAGAATAAAAATTTATTTATTTCATGTGTATGAGTGTACTGCCTGCATGTATACAAGTACACCCATGCCATGGAGGTCAGAAGAAGGTGTTAACTGGAGTTATAGATGACTATCGGCTGCCATCTGGGTGCTGGGAATTGAACCAGGTCCTCTGCAAGAGCAGCCAGTGCTTTAAACTGCTGAGCCATCTCTCTAGCCCCAGAATTAAAAAAAATGATATGAATGATTTGCTTGTTAGGTTCATGCTTTCTATAAAAATGCTTGCCATAAGTCATATTGTCACCTCCACTCGCCACTTCTTTTCATGTATTTACTTGTTGAAGAAACTGGACCTTCTGCATATTTTCCATATTCTATAGGTGGATGGTTGCATTATCATGATTATTTAACATGTGCCTCTATTCCTGTTTACTGGTTGTATAAGTCAGACTACTCATTGCTGTGATAAATACTTGAGAGAAATGGTTTAAGACTTATTCTGGCAGTTTCAGGGGCTTCACCTCATGATCAACTGGCTCAGCTGTTTCTAGGCTCTGGTGAGACAGAAGGGCATGAAAGAACAAAGCTGCTCACCTTAGGGTGGCCAGGAAGAAGGGAGAGAGACAGGAAAGGGCTGAGGTCAAAGTTAATCTTTCAAAGACATGTCCTGAGTGACCTAGCAGACTCCAATTTTCCACAGTTCTACCACTTTCCAACAGTCTATTCAAATTTGAATTCCTCAGTGAATTAGGGGACTAAACCACTTATTAGGTTAGAGCTATCATAGTCTAATCCTTTCTAGGAACACTTGAAGATTCACTCAGAGGTATGCTTTATTAATCTCGTAAATAATCTCTGGCCAGGCGTGGTGGCTCACGCCTTTAATCCTAAAATCTCTAAATCGAATCATATTGACAATTTAAGATTAAATATCCTACTGGTAGACAGGTCTAGATTTGGTTGTTTTTTTTTTTTTTTGGTCTTTTTGAGACAGGGTCTCCCTGTAGCCCCAGCTGACCTGGAACTCACTCTGTAGACCAGGCTGGCCTTGAACTCACAAAGATCCTCTTGCCTCTGCCTCCCAAGTGCTAGGATTAAAGGCTTGCGCCACCACGCCCGGCCATTAGATTTGGTTGTTTTTTAAGATTTTGTTTATTGTTTTTTTTTCTTAGTCTGTTTCCCCATGAATATACCTTCATGTTTATTTCCTCTTGTTTTTTCTACTTGCTATGTGTTGGGTATATTGAATCAAGACTATGTTTCATCACTTCTGGAAATTTTTCAGCTATTATTTATTCCAATATTGACATTTAATTTCCCTCTTCTTCCAAAACTCAACTTGGAATGATTACAGTTAGACATTATCCTGGCCCACTGCCATATCCTTTATGCCTTTAGTTCTTTTTCTTTAAATTTATTTTTTATGTGTATGAATGTGCTGTCTGCATGTAGGTTTGTGCACCCGTGTCGTGCAATGCTGCAGAGGTCAGAAGAGGGTGTTGGATTCCCCTGGAACTGGAGTTAAAGACGGTTCTCAGCTGCCATGTGGGTGCTGCGAATCAAACCCAGGTCCTCTGCAAGAGCAGTCAGCGCTCTTTACTGCTAGGCCATCTCTACAGCCCTGCCTGTAGTTCTTTATTGCAGTTCTTGGGGATTTACATGTTTGCCCTCCTGTCACTTTTCAGTCAACCAACTCTTAGCTACCTCTAATCTGCTGTTAGATCTGCTTGTCTTTTTAAATTTTCATTTTTGGAGATAAATCTTTCAGGCTAGTCTTAAACTTGTTCAATTGATCATTCTACCTCAGTTCCCAAATAGCTGGGACTTTAGGCACATGCCACCATGCTGGGGTATCTTTTGTTTTTAATTTCACTTACTGTATTATTTCTGTAAGTTCAGTCCCCACTGCCCCAATATCTGTTACCTTGCCTTTGTAGCTTGAAGATATTTTCAAACATACTTTACCTGAAATTATTTATGGAATCTACTTATGTGTATAAGTGCATCCATGTTGTACAAAGCCTATGAAGGACAGCAGAAGGTGGATCCCCTGAAACTGGAGTTTCGATAGTTGTTAGCTGCCATGTGGGTGCTGGGAGTCAAACATGGGTTCTCTGCAAGAGCAGCCAGTGCTGTTAACTGCTGAGCCATCTCTCTAGCCCCCTCTTTGAAAAATATTCTATTTATTATTTTATTTTTTATGAGTATATTGCCTGTGTGTACATAAGTGCACCTGTGTTGTGCAATGCATGTGAAAGTCAGAAGAGGGCGTTGGATCTCCTGGAATTGGTGCTACAGACGGTTGGTAGCCTCATGTGGGTGCTGAGAACCAAAGCTGGGTTCTCTGCAAGAGCAGTCAGTGTTCTTAACTACTAAGTCACCTCTCCAGCTCCCTGAAATTATTTTTCAAGTCTATTTTATAATACATGAGCATGTAAGGCTGGTACCCCTGAATTTATTGTGCCAATTCTCATTTGTAATGACTTTAATTTTTTTTGTGTGTGTGGTGGTGGTGTTATGATAAAATACATGAGACGGGATAGTTTGTAAAGTTTATTTAGCTTCTAGTTATGCAGGTATAAAAGCATGGCACTGGCTTTAACTCAGCTCTGGTGAAGGCTCCATGTCGTATGGCACCTTAATGATAGGACTGTTCACATAATGCCACATAGCAAAACATGAAAGTACAGAGTGGGAACTGGGAGCCTGGGGTCTCATGAGAACTGGATTAAGCCCTGTGAGGGAAGCACTCCACTGACCCAATCATATTACACTAGGTTTTGCCTCTTAATGGTTCTACTGCCTTCCAACATTGTACACCGAGGACAGGAATTCTTTCTGAGAACACACTCAATCCATATCCAGACTATATACTACTACCTCTTATGGGCTGTTCATGTGATGGTTAATTTTTTTCTTTTTTTTTTTGGTCTTTTTGATCTTTTTGAGACAGGGTCTCCCTGTAGCCCCAGCTGTCCTGGAACTCACTCTGTAGACCAGGCTTGCCTTGAACTCACAACGATCCGCCTGCCTCTGCCTCCCGAGTGCTAGGATTAAAGGCGTGTACCACCATGCCCAGCTCTCTTTTCATCTTTTTTAAATTTTTAATTTTTGAGGTGATGGTTAATTTGGAATGTCTTAAATTGACTGGATTTAAGATCGCCATGGAAACACAATTCTGGGAGTGGCTAGGGTGTTTCAAGAAAGATTTCATGTCAGAGGAAAGACCCAACCCAGAATGTAGGTGGCACCACCCATTGCTTGTCCTGGGCTGAGTAAAGCAGACTGAGCACCCCAATTCACCTCTGCTTCCTGCCTGTTGATACAGTGGGACCAGTTGCCCCATCACCTGCTGCCAAGACTCCGTACCATGGTGGATGGACTGCCTCAAACTGTGCCAAGACAAACCCTCCTTTAAGTTGCTTTTGTCAGGCATTTTGTTACAGCAATGAGAAAGTAACTAATATAGAAAATTGGTACAGGGCTGGAGAGATAGCCTAGCGGTTAAGAGCACCTACTGCTCTTGCAGAGGACCCGGGTTCAATCCCCAGCACCCACATGGCGGCTGAGAACTGTCTGTAACTGCAATTCCAGGAGAACTCCAGTTCCAGGGGAATCCAACTCCCTCTTCTGACCTCCGCAGCATTGCACGACTCGGGTGCACAGATCTACATGCAGACAGTACATTCATACACATACAAAAATAAATAAAATTAAAAAAAAAAGAAAATTGGTACAAAAGTGGAGTCTTTGCTGGGACAAAGCTGAGCCTGTGTGTGGTTCTTAGGCCTTTGGAGCTAGTTTACAGGAGGAATGTCAAGGCATTTGGAACTCTGGGTTAGAAAAGCCCTAGAATGTTATAAACAGCAGAATGGGATATTCCAGTTGGAGTTTTGAAGAGCAGAATGTGAAAGAAATGGAGTAGAGGCTGGGCTCAAGAAGTTTCAGAGATGAACAAGGACTCTTGGGTACTGGACTAGAGACCATTTTTACTTTATTCTGGCAAAGAATCTGGCTGCCTATATCCTGGGAACATGAATGAAACAGAATTCAAAAGTAATGAACTAACTTGCTCATTATAGAGCATTTCAAGATATCACCAATTTTTCACTTTTGAGACAGAATCTTCCTGTTTTCCACACTGGCCTGAATTTGGGATATACTATGTCAGCCTCCTGATAGCTGAGATTACATGTGTGCCCCACAGGGCCTGGCTCCTAGATTTCTGTCAGGTGAGTCTCAGTTTAGTCCTCTAATACTTTTTATTTTATTTTATTTTTTTTATGTTTTTGAGACGGCATCTTCCTGTAGCCCCAGCTGGCCTTGAACTCACAAGAGATCCACCTGCTTCTGCCTCCCAAGTGCTGGGATTAAAGGCATGTGCCACCACACCTGGCTAGTCCCCTAATACTTTTAAAACAATAAAACACAACACCTCATCCTGTTTGTCTTCAAAGAGTTGAATTAGCAGGGGGAAGAGGGGTGGGGGTGGGTGCACACCTTTAATCCCAGCACTCCTGAGGCAGAGGCAGGTGGATCTCTGTTGAGTTCAAGGCCAGCCTGGTCTACATAGTGAGTTCCAGGACAGCTGGGGCTACAGGAATACAGGAAGGCCCTGTCTTGAAAAAGACTGGGGATGACGGGGGTGGGGGGTGGGAGAAGATTTGAATTACCTAGACCAGTGTGGCTAGAAGCAGAGGCATATTTGCCTAAAAAATTAAGTATCTCACTAGGTGTGCTGGTGCACATTTAAATCCCAGCACTTAAGAGACAGAGAGGCAGGAAGATCCTCTGTGGATTCAAGGTCAGCCTGGTTTACATGGAAAGTAGTTTCATGCCAGGCATGGTGGCGCATGCCTTTAATCCTAGCACTTGGGAGGCAGAGGCAGGTGGATCTCTGTGAGTTCAAGGCCCGCCTGGTCTACAAAGTGAGCTCCAGGCCAGCTGGGACTAAAGGGAGACCCTGTCTCAAAAAGACAAAAAAAAAAAAGGAAAGTAGTTTCGGCTCAGACAGGGCTACATAGTAAGACCCTGTCTCAAAACAAAACAAGCACTGCCCCCAACCCTCTAATATTATGTAGATATGTAAGCATATCAAAGTATATACTCATATATATATATATATATATATATATATATGAGGTTAATGCTTGTGAATATACCTATGTAATAATGCTAACCATAAAAATTATATTGTGGGGGGCTGGAGAGATAGCCTAGCGGTTAAGAGCACCGACTGCTCTTGCAGAGGACCCGGGTTTGATCCCCAGCACCCACATGGTGGCTGAGAACCGTCTATAGCTCCAATTCCAGGAGAACTCCAGTTCCAGAGGAATCTGACACCCTCTTCTGACCTCCGCGGCATTGTACGACACGGGTGCACAAACCTACATGCAGACAGAACATTCATACACATAAATTAAAAAAAAATTAAAAATTATATTGTGAGCCGGGCGTGGTGACGCACGCCTTTAATCCTAGCACTTGGGAGGCAGAGGCAGGCGGATCTTTGTGAGTTCAAGGCCAGCCTGGTCTACAGAGTGAGTTCCAGGCCAGCTGGGACTACAGGGAGACCCTGTCTCAAAAACACAACAACAACAACAACAAATATATATTGTATGATTTTAGGAGTGAATTCTGTGCTAATTCCAAGGGATTTTTGACATTTTGAGGAAAGGAAAGCTCTTGACAATAAACCGGACAGGGTTTCCTTATAGCCCTAGCTGGCTTGGAACTCACTATGTAGACCAGGCTGGTTTTGAACACAGAGAGCTGCCTGCCTCTGCCTCACCAAGTACTGGGATTAAAAGTATACACACACACCTTTTTTTTTTTTTTTTTCAGATGGCCTTTCACTGTATAGCCTTGGCTGGCCTGGAGCTCCCTTTGTAGACCAAGCTGGCCTTAAATTCACTAGTCTACTAGCTTCTGCTTCCTGAGTGCTGGGTTTAATGCTGGTGTTATGTGCAGATGATGTGTACACTTAGGCAAAGATACCAGTATTTTAACTTAGGTTAAGGTATCTTTGCTCTCCATTTTTGTGTGTGTCCATGTCCCAAATATAACACTTTGGGGAGGTAGTTCTTTCCTTCTACCTTCATCTGGGATCCAGGGATTGAATTCTGGCCTTCCAAGGCAAGCACCTTTATTGGCTGAAGCATCTGTCCAGCCCTTCTACCTTTATTTTTATTTATTTATTTTTTGGTCTTTTCGAGACAGGGTCTCCCTGTAGTCCCAGCTGTCCTGGAACTCACTCTGTAGACCAGGCTGGCCTTGAACTCACAAAGATCCGCCTGCCTCTGCCTCCCAAGTGCTAGGATTAAAGGCATGCGCCACCACACCCAGCCTCTACCTTTATTTTTTAAGACAAGGTATCTTACTGAATTTACAATTATTGATTAGGCTAGGATGGTTGGCCAGAGGAGCTTGCAGGAATCCTCCTCCCTCCACCCTGCCAAGGCTGGGGTTCCTGGGCATGCACTGCAAAGCCCTGCTTAACATGGTCTGGGGAACCAAACTCAAGCCCTTTTTTTACGTACCAGGCACAAGGCATCTCCTTTGCCCTTTTGAAAGTGGTGAAAAATTACCTCTTGTTAACTAGTCTTGGTAATGACTTTGAATTTACTTTCTGATTAGCAGATTCCCTGCCACCATCAAAAGTAATGTTAGAAAGCTCTGCTTAACAATGTTAAGTGTCCTAATAATAAACCAAAAGGCCACATCTGAGACTAGGATGGTTTGTTGATAAAACTAATTTTCTCCTAAATAACACCAGGGAACTTGGTTGAAATCCTCAGAAACCCATTTCTACTCCCATCGCACATCCAACATTCAAGCTACTTAGATTAGGTCTGAACTGCCTCAGGGATGAGATCCGTGGCAAAGTACTTACTTAGCCTTGGCAACTCCAAATCTCTTTTGGGTTGATGGATGCTGACAAATCTCAGGTTCAAAGCCCCCTCAAAGCTCAAGTACATTCTCCCAATTTCTGGCAACCACCTCTCAGTGATCTTTGGGTTTTTTTTTTGAAACAGGGTTTCTCTTATAGCCCCAGCTGGCCTGGAACTCACTCTGTAGACCAGGCTGACCTTTGAACTCACAAAGATCGCCTGCCTCTGCCTCCGGAGTGCTAGGATTAAAGGCGAGCACCACCACACCCAGCTTAAAGGTTTTTTTTTTTTTGGTCTTTTTGAGACAGGATCTCCCTGTAGCCCCAGCTGTCCTGGAACTCACTCTGTAGACCAGGCTGGCCTTGAACTCACAAAGATCCGCCTGCCTCTGCCTCCCAAGTGCTAGGATTAAAGACGTGCGCCGCCACACCTGGCAAGAAGGTTCTTAGTGGCCATGTGGGTGCTGGGAAACCAAACCATGGTCCTCTGGAAGAGCAGTCTGCACTCTTAACTGCTGAGCCATCTCTCCAGCCCCACTTTGGGTGTTTTCTTAAAGTCATACATATCAAGACTTAATTAAAGTTTTTATTTTAAAAAGATTTTATTCATTTTGATCAGGGAAAAGGACAATCTCAAATGTCAACTTGTCACCCAATTGTAAGCTTGAACTCACAGTATTCACTATTTTAGATAACTGTACCTACTAACATAACTTGAATGTTCTCCGTTCTATTCTCTATGGTTGCATGTTGAAATAAACAATTCTTAATACCCAACATTGGTACTTGGCCATAAAATGAGACCAAGGATTATAACCTGATAGCCCAGCAAGTACAAATATCATTGGAACAAAGTTGTAGGCATTAAAAAAAGAAAAAGACAAGTAATCAGTATAAAAAAACTTAACATTGGTCTTTCAAACCAAAGTACTCTGAATATGAACACGTATGCCAATCCTGTAAGCCTGGGTGGAACCATGGAAACCTCAAAGCTTTGTTACCTAGGAAGCACTTTAAATCCTTAAAGAATGTGTTTTCAATACACCAGGAAGAAAACACTCAACATTAACCTAAAACACTGCTCTTCCTAATTCAAAACGGAAATGCTTACAAATACTCAGATCATGCATTAGCTGCACTTAAAGTGGGATTTACTAGCTTTAACTTTTCCTAAGAACTCACACAATAAATTTAATACAGCTTTCTAAGAATGCCCAAGAAAATATTTTACTCTGATGACTGACATACCAACAGAACGTACCTAAATTTATTCTGCCAGTATCCTAAATTTTAATCTTGCATCCAAACCATCATGGATAACTCCATACTGATGAAATCCTTGCTGCAACTACTTTTAATGCTCTTAAACCAACCATAGCCCATCAGTTTGACAGTATTCTTTCCTTGCATATATCTACTTAAAAAAAACCAGCCATGTTGATTAGCCAAAGCTTTTTCTAGCAGACAAACTGATTCTTTCAAAGTCCAAGTAATCTGTGAATTATGCATGGTTTGTAAGATAGGAACAAAGCAAAGGTAGCTATTAACAAGCTTTGTGTTAACATATTTTTCTTAAATTTTGGTGCTGCTGGGGATGGAACCCGGGGCCTCACATGTTAAGGCAGAACAACTATGCCATGTGCCAATGAGGTACGTACAATCCCAGCCCAGTAAGTGCTTTTCTTAAAACTACACTTCAAAAAAGCATTGTGTGCTAGAAAGCTTCCACTAATCACATTACTATGACTTAGTTTCAGTCTCCAGATACATATCCAGAGGGAAAAGAACATTATTCAAAAGACGTGGTAAAAATCTCACTTAACAAAAAA
Organism: Rhizomys pruinosus; assembly: GCA_009823505.1. Taxonomy (NCBI): domain Eukaryota; kingdom Metazoa; phylum Chordata; class Mammalia; order Rodentia; family Spalacidae; genus Rhizomys; species Rhizomys pruinosus. The sequence goes on from VZQC01007960.1 coordinate 35,091, forward strand.
ATGAAGCCTTAAACTTAAGAGCACAGAACAGACCTATTAAAAAAGGGGAACAAGGTTAAATGGACCAGTCTCTCTGTGGACCAATACCCCATACAAAATAAACTGTGCCTTAATTATTGCTTCTTTAAAATTACATTTTTACAGAACTATGTAGTACCTGACGCAGAAAAACAATCACATAAGGAAGCATTTATTTGAGGTTTAACATGAAATCATACAAATAAAATTTGTATAAACACAAATCCACACCGAGTCATAACACAGATAGCAAGGACAAAGTAAAAACAAAGAAACTAATTGGCAGCTATATACAGTTGGACACTAATTGTGTCATGTACACACTAGAAAGTCTTTTACAAAATAATCATCTTAGATCAACAGAAGATCAAGCAATCTTCAATGTCGTCCTGTAAGATGGTTTCTTTACACCTAAAAACAAAAACAAAGTAACTATTAGATCTGTGCAATTCTCACAGGCTTTCAAAGGTCCACTTTCATGAATTGTTTTAAGTCCTCAATTTATTCTTTTCTTCACTAATTAAAGATCACATGCATGTTCATTAGCAAAAAGCACTTTGGGTAATCAAAAAACTCACCCTGAGTTCAAGTGATATTCAAATTCATTTTAGAATATGGGAATGCAATCTTCCCATAGCTACAGTTGAGCAATGGAAGGCCTACTAGAAGCATCTAGTAAACCAAGGTAAAATGCCATAACAAAGAATTTCTGATAGGCTTATTATCATATTACAAGGGATTTCTGTGTGCATATGATCTTTAACTCACATCCCAGATTTAAAAGTTCTTGTTTTGGTTTGTAGATTTCACTATTAGCTATAAAAAGAAAAAGCAAGCATTAAATCTTAAAGAATGAACACTTAAAATGAGGTCCACATTTGAAATACAACACTAAACAGAAGACCAAAATGATTAAGCTGTAAAAAGGCATTTATGTACTTTAACTCCTGTAAAAAACCATTTAAGTTAAAGTTTAGACACTTAATCTCCAAAAAGATTAAAAAAGAAGCCAAAGTCTGAAGTTTTCCACTTTAATCTTTACGCTGGTACATGAAGTTGGAAGAGACCATACCACAGGACAGCGTTTTCTGGTGTATGCCTTGCGCTCTGCCCGCAACGTGCGACCCCCAGAGATAGACGTGGTCAGGGTGACACACGGCCTGCAATGAAGTTCCCGCTGGCGGGTACAAACAAGGTATAATGTCAGAGTTAGAAGACAACATTCTTGTTTTCCTTAAGTTGTACCCATTTCAGTACTTTACCTGTTAATAGTTCTAAAAATGTTTAATTATTCCTCTACACCTCCTGGTACACAAAGCAAACAGAAAAACTTTTAAGTTTTTCTGTAATACTAAAAAAGGCGAGGTAAAACTTTTAAGTTAAAGATCTATAGACATTTTAGACAAAACAGGCTCATAAGCAATTAAAAATTAACAATTTAGTAAAGGACTACAGGATGTTTTTCACTTATTTTTCCATTTGTCTATTGATCTTTAAATTAGACATTTCCATTTTTCTTGTACTGGTACACACACCTGCTTTCTTCCAATGTCCTCCTTTAATATGGCTGGTAATTATTTTGGTGATTGCCACCCCCTCTAGATGCTTTGCCGTAAGTGCTCTGTTGACCTATTTTGAAAGGATAAAAATTTCACTAAGAAAGTTTGATAAAACCTTTTCTTTCCAAGTAAAACATTAAAATATTAAGCCATCTTAATGAGTAGTTCTAAATTGTGAATATAATTATCAACTACTACCCTATGACTGCAATACATCACAAAACTTAACCCCATCAACACCCTAATAGGAAACTCATACAAATAAACAACTTCAGAATAGGAATGTACTTCAAAACTGCATTCTAGTACCACTGGTTTATAAAATTAAGTTAAATATTCTTACCGCTGTAGTCTGCATATCCCTGTCCATATCCATAGTTCCCATAGTTATACCCAGTATAATCATATCCGCCATAGCCACTATAGTTTTGATCACCACCATAGGCACTATTATAATTTCCATATCCTTGATCATAATAGTTATTAAATCCTTGGTTCCAGTTTTGGCCCTGACCTGAAACAATGCACAATGATCGTTAGCAAACAACTTCTGACTCCACAGCCCTAACACAAAAACGATGAATTCTTGCTTTCCCCCTATGCTGCAGTTTGAAAAGCTTCCCCATTAAACTAGCATTTTTCCATTAAGTTCTAAGGTTTCAGTTTAGTTGTGCTGTTTCAGCTTAAACCAGGACTTTGCAAAATTAAGTCTCACCTCGTCCACGACCCCTAGCACCACCTCTTCCACCAGCTGTAGCACCTCTTCCTCCTTTCTGTTGTTGCTGTTGCTGCCTATACACCTCTTTGGGTTGTGCAACTTTGATTTCACACTATAAAACAAAAAAAATTTTTTTGACTATGCTCTAACACTGAAGTTTTTCTTCTTCAAATGAATTTCACTAAAAGTATTTCTACTATTTTTTCATGTAATGTATTAAAATGATTTACCTTCCCAGAGCCTATCTGATGATATCTGCTTTCTAACAATTTCTTTACTGGCTCTTCATCTGTATATGTGATAAAACAGAATCCTCTTCTTTCATTTGTTTTTGTATCCATGGGAAGTTCAATATTTTCAATCTGAAATCAAGATGCCCATTCAAAAATTACCCATTAATGGTAAAAAGCCAAAGAGTTTAGAATGCTTCAAGATCCTTTCAAAAATCAACATAGCGCAGTTCTTCTGACTTCAAAAACGAAGTCACTACTTCCTAGGAAGTTTTACTGCGTCTTTTCACAGTATTTCACACTCTAAGAGATACTACTTCATATATCTAAACACTGACCATTTCAACACTTGGGCTTTGGCTAAAAGTGGTTTTCAGTATAAAAGCTGCAATTAAGATCCAGTAACTAACTTAAAAGGAACTTGAATAGTAATTCAATCTTAACATCGGACATGTTAATGAGCTCTAAACTGGACCAAGGAAGAACATTTTACAAACACAGCCCACCTCTCCAAAGGCTCCAAAATATTCTTTAATTTGTTCTTCTGAAGTATCTGGGCTCAGTCCACCCACAAAAACCTTTTTAGGGGGTTCTTTGCCTTTTAAAGCTTTGGCCCTTTTGGGGTCTATTAATTTGCCATCCAGTTTGTGTTCTTTCAGTTCCAAAACCTAGAAAAGAAATTTGACAAAAACTTTAAAAAACCCAATTTTCAGCTAACAAAAGTTGGCACAATGCAGAACATCCCTACCTTATCAACACTAGCAGCATCTTTGAAAAGCACAAATCCAAATCCTCTCGATCTTCCAGTGACTGGATCTGTTTTAATTGTGCAGTCTACAACTTCACCAAACCGAGACAAATACTCAGTGAGATCTTTCTTGCTTGTGTCCCAGCTCAAGCCTCCAATAAACATTTTACTAGAAATAAAAGTTATTAAAAAAAAAAAAACTTAGCGGGAACTTATGTTTACTTCAACCCTAGAATTAACAATGTAAATAAGTACAGGAAAATTTACTATGCGCAAGCATTTGACGTGTTTTGATTACAAACACATCAAGAACAGACCACAGAAGTGTCAACTTCCGTGCGGAGGTCATTCGGTCAGACCAGAAGACCAGGCAGGTTTCCTTTACACTGCCTAACACCCAAACTTAAGCCAATACGATCCCGTAGAGGCTCTGTTCCGATTCCTTTGAGCCACAAAGCACAACTCCTATACCGACCCACCTTCCTCAACTTTTAAGTATACTTTCGCCCTGAAGAACTCTTAGCAGCGCAGCGCGGCATCTAGCTCCCAGCCATCTACTGGTGCCCAAACCGAAGTTTCCCCAACTGCCCCGGATCGCCGCCCAAAGAGCGACAGACACAATGATGAGGCGGCAGCAGCTGCAGCATGTAGCGCATCCACACACACCCCCGCCCGGGCCCCACGCGGCGCCTGCGCACTCGGGACACCAACGCTGCCGCCCGCGTCCACCAACCCCTCCCCCTTCCCCCACCGCTGCAGGCCTCTCGAGTCGCCCCGTCTTACTTTCCACTTCCCTTCAAGCTAGTGGGGTCCATCGGGCACGCGGAGAATCGACTCGGGGCAAGACTGGGGGCAGCGCGCGCGGCTGCCGAGGGACGAAGGGCGCGCGCGGGGCTCTGGGGGAGGGGAGGCGCGGAGCGTGCGGTACCCGTCATCCTGCTGGTTCTTGCTTGCGTTGATCTTGGAGCCCTCTGCGAATTCCTCTATGTTGCTATATTCGTTCATGTCCTCCATAGTGGCGGAGCTGTCGGCAAGGGCGTGCTGGCGCGCAGTACGGATTCCGGGGACAGCGGCGGCGGAGCGTTGTAAGGAGCTGGATTTAAAATGGCGGCGGAAGAGATCCGGCCGCCGCCTGCGCCCTCCCTTTATAGCCGCCCCGCCCGCCAATCGGGAGGGCTGCTGGGCGGTGACGTGACGCGGAGTCCGGCGCGCCCCCTGCCGGGCGGAGCTGACAGCGAGCGAAGGGAGGAGCGGGGCGAGCTGCCTGGGCGCCCGTGACCGCCAATGGGAGAGGCTGCGGGAGGCTAAAGTAGCGGGAGCGGAGGGAAACAATGGCGGCGGAACATGGGAGAGCCGGGGAGGGACCTCCATCGCGGCTCTCCGAGTGAGGAGCGAGGTGGCGCTGGGAGCCGGGCTGAGGGGACCAGGAGAATCGGAGGAGGAAACCTCAAGGGCGGAGAGTCCCGAGCGCCGCCGTCGCAGAGCCACAGTCCCTCGCCTCGCGAGCCTTTTGTGTCTGGCCTCCGGTCCGGCACACTCCTACCCGAGAGCCGTCCCCGCCTTGCTGCCCTCAGTTCCCCAGTGCGGAGCTGCTGCTGCCGCTGCTGCTGCTGCCGCTGCCGCCGCCGCCGCTCCGAGCGCCCGGCCCGCTGCTTCTGGGAGAGAGGCGGACTGCGCCCGGCGCTGCTGATGGGAGCTGCAGCGCTGGTCCGCCGCGCGCACGCGTGTTTTGTCCTCACGCCGGCTGGAACCAGCTAAACAGGAAACGGGCGCGCGGAGCCCCTGAGTTTGGAGGGGGCGGCTCTCCCGCTGCCGCTTCGGGGCCTCGGTGGCAGAACGGCCGCAACCCGGGCCCGGCAGGACTTCCCAGGGAGGCAGAGGCCGCGGAGGAGGGCGGGGCCTGCCTAATGACTGGAGCCGAGCGGGGCACGCCGTGGGCGGGGAAGGTGTCAGGTGCAGAGGAGGGCAAGGGGCACTCACATCCCCGTCGCGCCCCTCGCGAGGCTCCCGTCTGCACGTGGCCCGGGCCTCCCCCGCTGGAGGCCCTAGTCTGCGGAGGGCGCACACCCGGGCTCTGGGCTCCCGCGTTCGCTCCTTTGTTCCCGCCCACGTGAGGCCCATTTAGATGGAGCGCCTTCGCGGCACGCCCTCGGCCAATGGGCGAGTGCGCCCTGCCCGCTCCGCCCCTCGCAAGGCGGAGCCCGGCCCTCTCTCTGCCCACGTGGTCTAGGCCTGCTGCTGCTCGCCTGCGCTCTGGGTGCAGCACCTTGGGCGTTTTCTGGACTCGCCAGTCCGCTGAGCTGGTTGCTTCTACAGGCCTCAGGCCGCTTGTCGTTGCCATCTCTCTGCTTGTTGCTGAGCCCTCGGGAGCCCTAGACGGTCCTGGGGCGCAGGCTGCGCTGCTCTTCCTTCTAGAAAGGCCAGTTCCGTGCTAGCATCCGGCGGGGAAATGGTCGTGCTTTCGGTGCCAGCCGAAGTCACCGTGATACTGTTAGATATCGAAGGTACCACAACCCCGATTGCTTTCGTGAAGGTGAGGGGCGGAAGGAGAGGGGAAGTTACTTGCGTTCAAAAACCTCTGAAAAGGCCATCGAAGTGTTGCAGACCCAAGGCTTAGGACAGCCGGTGTGGGTTTGCGTTTCCTCAGTAGAACGGGGAGGAGAAAGAAAGGCTGCATCGCGTCGCGGGGGTGCTTTTCCTCGTTCCTCCATCTTCTCCTTCCCTCGTCTTTTCCTTGGATGAGGTGGAGAAGGGGAGGAAGAAATGGAGGTGTCCTCTGCAAAGGCTGGGGCGAGGTAGGACGGTCCACTGCCTGGCACGCGTGTTCTCCGGTGCGGGAGCAGACACCTTGTGCTCGGTGGCCTGGAGAGGTAGTGGCCTTGATTTTCAGTGCTGTTTGAGGTGTTGTCCCTCCAAATGGAAAGACTGAACTCATCTTGAAGATGAGTTTTCAGGTAGCTTTGGTACCTTGGGCAACAAACTGCTTGTGGACTCTCCCCCTCCCAGTCCCCCCCCCGTGGTCCTATACTTTGATAGACCAAGCGATAGTACATTTCTCGATTCCATTCGTTTTCCTTTGAAAACCATGCAATCTTGAAGCATCTGTCTTGTTAACACTTGTGTAGACCTGTTTCACAGGCTTATGACGTTGCGTTCTAGCAGCCTTTTTTGTATTCTATTTAAATACAAGCATGAACTACAGATGTGTGTAGAATAGTTGAGATATTAGAGGAAAAAATGTAGAAAAACCCATTGACCTGGAAACTGAGAAGCCTGTTGTAAGCTCTATTTTGGTTCAGTTTACTTTTTTTTTTTTAATTTTTTTTTAATTTTTTTTATTTATTTCTGTATGTGTATGAATGTACTGTCTGCATGCAGGTCTGTGCACGCGTGTCGTGCAATGCCGCGGAGGTCAGAAGAGGGTCTCGGATTCCCCTGGAACTGGAGTTCTCCTGGAATTGGAGTTTCAGACGGTTTTTGGCCGCCATGTGGGTGCTGGGGATCGAACCCGGGTCCTCTGCAAGAGCGGTCGGCGCTCTTAACCGCTAGGCCATCTCTCCAGCCCGGTTCAGTTTACTTTTTACAATTACCTGATTTCCCAGGTGTAGGATATAATGTCTGCTTTTTAGTATATATACAGCTACTTAAAAGTTCTGAGACGGGGGCTGGAGAGATGGCCTAGCGGTTAAGAGCACCGACTGCTCTTACAGAGGACCCGGGTTCAATCCCCAGCGCCCACATGGTGGATGAAAACTGTCTGTAACTCCAATTCCAGGAGAACTCCAGTTCCAGGGGAATCCGACACCCTCTTCTGACCTCCGCGGCATTGCACGACACGGGTGCACAGACCTGCATGCAGACAGTACATTCATACACATAAATAAATAAATAAAATATTAAAAAAAAAGTTCTGAGATGGAGTCACTGTACCCTAGGGTAGCATGGAACTCAATATGTAACCCAGGCTAGTTGAAAACTCCTAGCAATCCTCCTGCCTCAACCTCCAGTGCTGGGCTTACAGGGGGTGTGCCACCAAGCCTTGCAGTTAACCTGTAATTTTTTTTTTTTACCAAAAGAATTAGAGTACTTTTAACACTTAGCAAAGGTTCTAAAGACATCTAGTTGGATGTTTTTCCAAGTTTTTAATTATTAGAAACGTGGAAATTGTCAGGATTCCCCAAATACTGATAACTACTTTGAATGTAGAGTAGCTGCGTGAATTTGCAGGCTTGTTTCCTAGGAATGAGAGGGAAACATTGAGTACTGTATACATCTGAGAGAATTTGACTCAATCTTCAAAAAGTGTGTTTGCACTGCCTACATTTTAGTAAGGCTCTGAAAAGTTGTACAGAATGCCTAGATATGAACCCAAATTGTCACATTCAAAACTTTCACTAATTAGGGCTGAGGGGTATAGCTCAGTTGGTAGAGTGCTTACCTAACATGCACAAAACCAGGTGTGGTTTGAAGGCCTGTAATCCCAGCACTCAGGATGTGAAGACAGGAGAATCAGAGGTTCAAGGTCATCCTGGCCTATATAGCAAATTTGAGACCAGCCTGGGCTACATGAAACTGTTGGAAAAAAAAACAAACAAACCTTATTTATTACATTATTGCATTTAATGTTTTTAATGGGATCATAGTGTTTTGTCTGGTCTTTTTTGCTTGGTTGCTATTTATGTTACATGATACAGTTGTTATGAGAACACTTTAATCAATATTTAATACCATAAAAAGTATATGACAGCTGGGCTTGGTGGCACGCACCTTTAATCCCAGCACTTGGGAGGTAGAGGTGGGTGGATCTCTGAGTTCAAGGCCAGCCTGGTCTACAGAGCGAGCTCCAGGACAGCTGGTACTAAAAGGGAGACCCTGCCTCAAAAATACCAAAAAAAGGAAAAAACTAAAAAAAAAAAAAAAATATGTGGCAAACAAGTTTCTATTTCTTTTTTTGTTGTTGTCTTTTCAAGACAGGGTCTCTCTGTAGCCCCAGCTGGCCTGGAACTCGCTCTGTAGACCAGGCTGGCCTTAAACTCACAAAGATCCACCTGCCTCTGCCTCCCAAGGGCTAGGATTAAAGGCATGTGCCACCACACCTGGCACAAATTTCAATTTCTATTACCCTTTGATGATAGATAAGATGTGAACTGTTGAACAAGAATGAGTATACTTAAATCTTTCCTTATTTGCAGAGTTGGTTCTGTGGTTTGTGTATATTGTGAAAATGGCAGTATTGCCAAAAAAGGGTGTCCGTACTCTTCAGAGGCTCATTTTCCATCTTCCAGGATGTCAGATGCACCCAGTTCTTTTTTTTTTTTTAATTTTATTTATTTTTGTATGTGTATGAGTGTACTGTCTGCATGTAGGCTTGTGCACCCGTGTCGTGCAATGCCGCGGAGGTCAGAAGAGGGTCTCGGATTCCCCTGGAACTGGAGTTCTCCTGGAATTGGAGTTACAGACGGTTCTTAGCTGCCATGTGGGTGCTGGGGATCGAACCCGGGTCCTCTGCAAGAGCAGTCTAGGCTCTCTCTCCAGCCCCGCACCCAGTTCTTTAATGTTAAACGTCCTCCAGGGGAGTCGGGTGAAGAGGTTGTTTAGGGTATTGGATGAGACCAGTGAGTAAGGGGATGTCAGCGTCACTCACACTGAGCCACTCAGACTTTTAAGAGATACGGGGAAATGGGTCCTCTTCACTGAACACTTATTGACGGAGTGGGACACAGATTGCTGGCACTGTTACTTTTTCTTTTTGGACATACAAAGTTCAATGTATATATGATTGTCAATGTGTATAATACAACCATTTGTAATACAGTCTAGAATATGAGGTTTCATAAACCTCCCTAGTTTGGGAAGTGGTACTCTCCATTGCTTTATCTATCTCTGTTGCTTCAGACCCCAGGTTCTGGGCAATATCAAAAAGTGATTTTACCTACTAGCTATTGTGTCTTATTTTTTGAGTAAAATATATTCTGATTTCTAGAGCAGGAAGGGCCCCTGGCTGGCACCGTCTCTAGAATGTTGTAGCTGGTTAAGTATTAACACTTTGGAGAAGTTGAAGCCTCAGAGAGATGTCTTGTGTGAACATCATCATACACTGGCACCAAACAGCTTGTAGATCCCAGCCCTCCTATGTTCCTGTGGCGTCTTTGTCCTTAATTCTACCAGTTTTGTTCCTCTGCCTCTGGGGTTTTTCTCAGCTACTGACTGATCTTTAATATTGCTGATCTCGAACATATTTTGGTGTTGTGTAGAAGTCTCATCGGAGCAGGTGATGCCAGCATATATCATGTACATATTTCTGTATGATTAAAATTTAAAATTGTAGCAGGGCATGGTGGTGCATGCCTTTAATCCCAGCATTGGGGAGGCAGAGACAGGCGGATCTCTGTGAGTTCAAGGTCAGCCTGGTCTACATAGCAAACTCCAGGCCAGCTGGGACTAAAGGGAGACCCTGTCTCATAAAGACAAAAGAAAAATTTAAAATAGCAGTATAACTGAATTAATAATCATGAATGTTTTGTATAAATGAATATTGTTTCTTTATCCTATTGACCATCTTGGCACTTTCGGGGATCTACACACGCTGCCGAACAGTCACTTGACCTTTGTCTTTGGTGGTGTAATGCACACTTTTTTTATGCATTGTGTCACTGTAGTGCCTTTAACCTGCAAGTCTATGAACTGATACCATCAGCAGTCCTTACCTTATTCAGGAAACTTAAGCTGTTGTTTCAGAGCTTGGGAAAAATGATCTCCTGTTTGGTAAAATGCTCTAGATTGCATGTTTTTCCTTTTGGTACATGCAGTGACTGTTGTGATAGGTGCATTCTATAAAGTTTGAGTACTGTGGAGTACTGAATTGTAGCCCCTGGAGGAAAAACAAACAAGGGTCAGTCCTGCAAGCCTCTGGTCATATTTTCATAACTTATCAATATCTGACCTTGTTTTATGTATGTTCCCATTTGCCTTATTTAATATGTATTATTGACTTGTCAATACTGTAATACAGCCAGCTGCACTATAATGCCTTATACTTGAAGTTTACCTCACAACACTTGTATTTTTCTCAACAAGGCATATCATCCATAGCCTTCTTGAGCTGGCCATCAGATAGCACTTGAGCTCTGCCTCAGAGCCATTTATAAAATAGAGTTACCAACAAAATGAGGGCAAACAGGACACTAGAAGGATCCTGGGAAAGCTGCTTGGTCTATGGCAGCTTAAGTAGGCATCACTGTTTATGTTCTTCCTCACCTGAGAGTGCGGCATTTTTCCAGGAACACTTCCCACCACTAGGCACATGTCTAAACATGACCTTGAAAGTGTCATGCTGTGAGTGTTGTTTTTTTTTTTTTTTGCCTCACTGGGGAGACTGAGGCAGGAGAATTGTGAATTTCTAGGCCAGCCTAGGCTACATAGGGAGTCGCTGCTCCAAAGAACAAAGTTGTGTAGTGTAATATTTCCAAGGAAGGGCTTGGAGAATGCATGGTTCAAGATTACTAGTTTGGTTCTTTGGTACACAACAACTAGACTAACTGGCTCTTTTTTTTTTTTTTTTTTTTTAATCATTTATAATGTTGAATCATGTTAGAATGTAACTCTTTTTTTTTTTTTTTTTTTTTTTTTTTGTCTTTTTGAGACAGGGTCTCCCTGTAGCCCAGCTGTCCTGGGAACTCGCTTGTAGACCAGGCTGGCCTGAACTCACAAAGATCGCCTGCCTCTGCTCCCAAGTGCTAGGATTAAGGATGCGACACCCAGCCTGGTGATCTTAAATCTTTTTTTAAAGATTTTTTTTTTTTTTTTTTTTTTTTTTTTTTTTTTTTTTAGACAGTCTCACTGTGTAGCCCTGGCTGGCCTTGAATGCCCAGAGATCTGCCTGTTTCTGTCTCTGCCTCTCAGTGCTGATATTAAAGGTATGTGTCACCACATCCAGCCTCAGTTAATTTTTTTTTAACTCTTTTTTGGGGGGGTGGTGCATGGATTATGTGGACCATATAGATTATGGGGGTCAAACTCAGGTTGTCAGCTTGGAGGAAAGCGTTTATTTGTCTTATATTTCCTAGGTCACAGTACATCATTGAGGGAGCCCAAGGTAGGAACTCAGGGCAAAAACCTGGAGACAGGAGCTGAAGCACAGGCCATGGAGGAGTGTTGCTTACTGCTTGCTTCCCTGGCCCATGCTCAGCCAGCTTTCTTTTTTTCTCTCTCTCTTTTATTTGTTTATTTTTTAAGGGATTCTACAATATAATAACACAGTTGTTTTCAGATAACATTGATGTTACTCAGTTTGCTGTACAATTAGGTAATTGGTGCATTTTTTTTTTTTGAAGTGAGCGAAATTATTAAGCATAAACACTGAATGTAAGTAACATTCATGTAAAAACCAATTTGAAGTTCTATGTCCAATTTTGAACAACCCAAGTTCCCAAAGTCCAGTTGGAGATGCTTGTATGCACAGGCATGTTGATCAATAGGAGTCCAGTCTATATGGCTGTAGTCTCATGTTCACCCCTATCTCTCCACAGCCCTTACAGTTCTACCATGCCTCCTCTTCCGCAATTTGTTCCCTAGGCTTGGGAAAGGGGCACAAGTGGGTGAGAAGAAAAACAGTCTACTTTCTTTGGAGTTGTCATTTTGGATCTAGTCTGTTCAGGTTGTTTCCCTTCATGGGTTGACAGCTTTTCCAGTGATACCTTCTTAGTCATACTAACAAAGCACAAGCAATTGGATGTACAGGCATTTAAGCAGTACTAATTATTATGGCAAGCTAAGCTGTGAGCATAGACACAGATGCTTTGGATGGTTATGCTAATCCACAAACTGTGGTTTCTCTATAAAGGGTGACAAGTCCTTATTGTGGCTTATAACATCTCCTAACCACTAGAGGACATAAGCTTGTGGCATCCGCTGTGAGTTATTCCTCCAAGGAGAGAGCGAATAGCCAATTAGATTTGGGATATATATAGACACATGGCTGCCACTGTTGCACAGTATCTCCAGGCAGTTGAGGTGTAGCTGATACTGATGGAGGAGTCTTGCTTGTCTCAAGGAGACCAATATTTTGCTGTATTGCTTTAGTGGCCTTTGGTAATACTCTCTGGCATTTCAGAGGCCAGTTGTACATTAGCAAGTGACGTCTCATAACATTTTTTCATGCTCACACCAGGTCTTCGACAACAGGGACTTACTGCCTTTCTCCTTGCATATATCCCACTTACAGGCAAAAGGCCTTTATAATTTTGGGAGGTTTGAATCCCCTAGCCAACATCTGGGCAGAATAATTCATTGCTGATATCAGAGCTTTCCTGTACTAATATATTTTTGCTTAATTAAACAGCTTATAAAGACTTTACTATTGAATTTGGCTCTAGAGAATTATCCTTTCACAGTTCCTATGCCTATCAGTCAATTAAAAAAGGGTAGTTATACCTGTTTTATAAGAAATTACCACTATAACAGTTGGCACTAGTTTACAGTTAGGGAATGACTTCATTACCATCATGTTTTTCTTTTTCCTATAAAGGGGAGAGGTAGGAAGGTTTCTCAGCATCTGGAAGGTAAACTTCATTAGGGCCCATTATAAACAGTTAACCCCAATAGAATTCAGAGAGATGCTCAATGTTTGTGACTCAGGCAGTCTGAGGTTCTGCTTTCTTTAATGTTCAGATGGCAGCCAGCTTTCTTATACAATACGCAACCTTCCCGGGGGTGGCACTGCCCACAGTGGGCTAGGGCTTCCCACATCACTCAACAATGAAGAAGATGCTCCACAGACATGGCCTCCAGTCCAATAGAGGCAGTTCCCCAATTGAGGCTCCCTCAAACCAGGCGTGTCAAGTTGACAGTATCTAGCTATCTAGCACAAGTTGGTTTTAGTCAGAGTGTTTTGTAACAGCAATTGAAGACAAACTAGAACAAGCCCTTACCTGCTGACCATCTTGATGACCTAGGTCTTGAAGAAATGATTGTAGTGGTGAGGCTACTAATAGATAAGTGCCTAAGGCTAGATTTTCAACTTGTTGCAGCTTTGAACAAGAGGAAAAATGCTACTATTACTGAGGTAAAATTACTGCGACTATAGTTATAGTAATAGAACAGTAACTGCCAGATTAACTAAAAACAAAAAAAACCCTCTGTTGTTAAGTCCAAAAATCTCATGGAGAGGTCTGGGAGTGGCTCAGTTAGTAAAGTGCTTACCTTACACATCTATAATCACAGCATTGGGAATGCAGAGACAGGTGGGTCTTAGGGGCTTACTGGCCAGCCAGTCTAGCAAAAATAGCCAGTTCCAGTTTCAGTAAGAGACCTTGTCCCAAAGATAAGGTGGGGAAGACATTGAGAAAGACATTTGATACCTCTGATCTCTAGACGCACATGCACCACCCATACGGGCAACCCTCTTACCCCCAATCTCTTGAAGAATCCAAACTCTGTTAGAAATATTCAAGTGGACCAGCTAGAGAGATAGCACAGGGGAGCCATTAAGGACACTGGTTGCTCTTGAAGGGGATCAGGGTTCAATTCCCAGCATCCACATGACAGCTAACAACAATCCATGACTCTAGTTTAGTTCAGGGGATCCAGTGCCCTTTTCTGACCTCTGGAGGCACTGCACCAGTACACTTACACACATGCAGGCAATAATACACTCATACACATAAAATAAAAATAATAAAATAAATACTCATGGAATATGGTATCAAAGTCTCAGGGAGTCTGTTGTGCCTCTTGAAGCCTATGAGGCCTGGATTTGATAGATTTGGAACTGAGTTCTGTGCCAATAGTAAAGCCTCTTTGAACCTCAGCTTCCTTGTCTACTGAAGAGTTTTTAGGTGGATTCAAGGAAATGCCAGTGTTTTCCCCTTTCTCCACTGTTAGAAACTAGGAGCCTTGGCCAATCAGTTTCATCTCTGCCACTCTTTGAAGTTATGGATATGCTGTCGTATTTGAGCTTTTAAAAACCTTATTCCAATTCCTAACCATTGTAATGATAACTTTCTCTTGCTCATTGTGATTCATTGCATTTAATTAGATTACACTTTATCTTTCTTTAATTACAGTTTAACCTCTTTAATGGGATTTAGAAGATGTTATCAGCAGCACATTAATTCATTTTGAATGTAGAAGATTCAGTTTTTCACAAGGGACATACATTGTATGGGTTCTGCCCTACTAACCTCATGGAGATACAAATAATAGAATTACAGTTCCTGAGCCCCATGACCCCCATAGCAACTAGAACACTGAAACTTGTTCGTTTCTAGTGTAGTCTTCAGGACAGAGATTTAAGTGGCAATTCTAATACTGTAACTACTGAAAATGTCTGGCACGTGGCAGGGACCATTCCATGAAGTAAATTCCCATTGTTAGAAGCATTCAAATTGCAGAAAGCCATCATTGTACAAGATATTTTAGTCTGGTGTGGTGGTGAATCCCTGTCATCCTAGCACTTAGGAGAGCAAGATAACATCACTGAGTTTGAGGCCAGCCTGGGTTACACATTAGACTCAGTCAAAAACAATAAAAATTAGAGAAGTGGAACTGGTGAGGCAGTAGGTGCCTCACTCTTCAATGATTAGATCATGCCTGGATTATTTCCACAGGCCTTTTGGTTTTCAGTGGCATGTGTCCACATTGCAGAGGCGGTGGTCAAATGACTATGGTTAATAGATCGGAAGGAGTCAAAGATACTACAAGTGATAGAAATTTTAAACCTTCCAACCTGTCCTGCAGAGTAAATATGGATAAATAAACAGGCTCAGAGACTAGCTTGAATTGAGTTGAACCCCTCCCTTATTCCTACTACCTTCCTTTCATGTGCTGGGTACTCAACAGGCCCTGAGTGTCTAGGAACTGCATCCACAGCCGTAAGTACTGTTTCTGAAGAGGGGAGAAAAAGTAAAATTATAGTTTACATATATGAAAAAGCAAAGTATTTTGGAAGGGGGTAGCTGTCTTTAAATTTCACAAGAACTACTTGATATCTGTGTAGTTGTCCTACATGGCTTTTCTTACTGTGCTTTTTATTTTTTATGTTGTGTCATCATTCATTGCATTTTAAGATTTTTTTTGTGTGTATAAATGCTTGCCTGCATATATGTATGTGCACCACATGGAATGTAGTGCCGACAGGCCAAAGAGGGCATCAGATCACCTGAAATGACTGGTAGCTGCCAATGGGTGCTGGGAACTTAACGCAGGTCCTCTGCAAGAGCACCGACTGCTCTTTAACTGCAGTTCCAGGGATTAAAGGTGTGCGCCACCACACCCGGCTTAAAGATGGTTCTTAGGGCTGGAGAGATGGCCTAGCGGTTTAAGAGCACCGACTGCTCTTGTAGAGGACCCGGGTTCAATCCCCAGCAGCCACATGGCGGCTGAGAACCATCTTTAATTCCAGTTCCAGGAGAATCCGATGCCCTCTTCTGACCTCCACGGCATTGCATGACATGGGTGCACCAACCTACATGCAGTACATTCATACACATACAAAATAAATAAGTAAATAAATAAATAAAACAAAGAAAGAAAAAGGGGGTGGGGAAGTTATGGTTAAAAAAAAAAAAAAGACAGTTCTTAGCCACCATGTGGGTTCTAGGAATCGTACCTGGGTCCTCTGCAAGAGCAGTTAGTGCTCTTAATCACTGAGCCATCTCTCCAGCCCATGAAACTTTTGAGAAGAATTAAGTTTGCTGTTTTGGCAAAATTATTTTAGTTAACCACATTCATTCCTTTTCCCTTTCTGCTGATTAGCACACTGGAAGATTCACAGTGGTTCATAATGTAATGATCCTAAAGAAGAAAGGACAGTATTTGCTTCCTCTTGCCAAGGAAGTTTCCTCACTTGAGTAACAGAGTTTCCAGTTTCCAGATGTGAGACTTCTCACTTCACAGGTGTGACTTGATTCTTTCAGATTTCCATTGAGATAGGTGATGTCACCTATAGATCTGTGCAGCTGCCCTCCTGCCCTTCCGGTCTAGGCCGAAGCCAGGGCTTCAGGAAACAAGTTTGGAATGGCTCCAGAAGTTCCTTTTATCATTAAGCAATTCATGAAAGAAAAGTCTCTGTAAATTAAGAGTATGACTTCTTTAATCCCCAGTACTGCCATGGATGTTTGATGCCACACTGTGGGGAAACTGCATGAGAAGGCTTATCTTCTCACAGGAGATGTTGAGTGATATAGTCACTCAGTGGGGAACGTGGATCAGCACAGAGGTAGTCTTCAGAGTTACTGTAGCATAGCAGCTCACTACCAGTGTTTAATGTGACTGCTCTGGAGGCTGCAGTCTGACCATTTTGATTGGAGTTTGGGTTTTACTGAACCCTTTTAGCCACAGTCACTGGTGATGGATTTTTCTTTTTCTTTGCATTTATTTCCCCCAGATTTCATTCTCAGGATAAATAGCCTCCAATGTTTTTGTTTAAAAGGTTGCATATACTTATAATCTCAGCACTCAGGCTAAGGGAGGAGGATCTTGAGCTTAAGGCCAACCTGTATTATAAGACAGTTTTGCACAACTGGCCAAAAATAAATATGGACACAGCATATGGAAGGAAGGGAGACGGGAAGAAAGACAGGAAGACGCCTGATTTTGTTTCTGTTGAAATGGGGGTCTCAGATAGCTCAGGGTGGTTTCAGACTCTTTAGCCAAGGATGACCTTAAACTCTTTTTTTTTTTTTTTTGGTCTTTTCGAGACACGGTCTCCCTGTAGCTGCAGCTGTCCTGGAACTCACTCTGTAGACCAGGCTGGCCTTGAACTCACAAAGATCCACCTGCCTCTGCCTCCCGAGTGCTGGGATTAAAGGCATGTGCCACCACTCCCACCTGACCTTAAACTCTTGATCGTACTCCCTCCACCCTGCTGAGTGCTGGGATTATAGGCTTGTGTGACCACACTTGGCTTGGCCTTTCTAACTGATTTTATTTTTACACCAACTTTGTTCCCTATTAGGATTATACATTTTCAGGCTGGTGAGATGGCTCGCAGGGTAAAGGTGCTTGCTACCAAGCCTGACCACCTTAGTTCCATGTCCTGGACCCACTTGATGAAAGGAGAAAAACCAACACAGATGCTATGGTACAACCCCCCCCCCAATACAAACACACACACAAAATGTTATCTTTAAAAATACCATATATTTTTGTTGTAAAAAATAGGGCTGGTGTTCTAGTTTGTCTTCCATTGCTGTGACAAAACACTCTGACACCAACTTGGGGAGGAAAGGGTTTATTCAGCTTACATCTCCTTGGTCACAGTTCATCACTTAAGGAGCCCAAGGCAGGAACTCAGGGCAGGAACCTGGAGGCAGGAGCTGAAGCGCAGGCCATGGAGGAATGCTGTTCACTGGCTTGCTCGCTCCTCTGGCTCATGCCTAGCCTGCATTCTTATACCATACACAACCACCTGCCCAGGGTGGCACCACTCATTGTGGGCTGGGCCCTTCCACACTGCTTGGCCATCAAGACAATACTCCACAGATGTGGCCACAGGCCAATCCAATGGAGCCAATTCCCCAATTGAGGCTCCCTCAACCCAGGAGTGTCAAGTTGACACTAAAGCTATCCAGCACAGCTGGGTATGGTGGCTGACCCTTATGGTCCCAGCACAACAGAGGCTGAGTTGGGAAGGTTATCATGAGTTCAAAGCCAGAGTGAGTTCCATATCAGCTTGGGTAAAGTGAGACCTTACCTTAAAAAGAATGTCTTTTAAAGACCTCTTTCACATGTATGCGTATTACGACACCTCATACACACGTATTTTACTGTATTTACTCCCATCACCCTTCCCTGCCCCCCATTCTTGCTGATCTCCCGCTGTCCTGTCTTCCTTTTTGCTGACCTACTGGGTTGCTACAGGAGCATGGGCACCCCACCAGTGGTTACAGTACTGAAGAAAATGTCTCTTATCTCCAGCAGCCATTTGCTGCATTTAAAGCTTCAGGGGAAGATGTAATGAAAAAAAAAATTTGTTTGTAAGAACAGTACAGGCTAGTGAGAATCTTTAAATACACAGATTATTTTCTCGATTTTTTTTTCTTACATTTTATATATTGTCCACACTAGGGTTTTACACGTTATTTCTTGCTTAGAAATTATGAATTACTTTTTAGTTATTTTTATTTTATGCATATGAGTGTTTTCCCTACATGTATGTAAGTGCACCCCTGTTATTCAGTGCCCACAGAAGTCAGAAGAAAGCGTTGGAACCCCTGGAACTGGAGTTAGGACAAAACCTGGTTCCACTGCAAGAGCAACCAGTATTCTTAACCACTGAGCCATCTCTCCAGCCCCTGTGATTAATTTTTAAGAACCATTAAGTCATTTAATTTTCCTTTGATTTTTCTCTCTGAAGTTAATAAGATAGTAGTTCACTAATACTGCCTTTGTATTATTTTCTAACTGAAAAAAAGTGTTAGTTTTTCAAGTACAATCTTGTACTTCTTTTGGAAGATTTTGATGTGTTTTGCTTTCTTTTGCTTTGTTTTGTTTTGTTTTGTTTTGTTTTGTGACAGGGTCTTCCTGTAGCCCCAGCTGGCGTAGACCAGGCTGGCCTCAATCTGCTGCCTCTGTGTACTGAGTGCATGCCTTTATTTAATACATGTGCCTTGGAAGACTTTAAAGATATTTTCTTTAAACATATTTTAAAATTTTATTTTTGTCTTTTTGAGACAGGGTATCCTTGTAGCCCCAGCTATCCTGGAACTCACTATGTAGACCTGGCCGGCCTTGGTCTCACAGATATCTGCCTGCCTCTGCCTACCAAGTGCTGGGACTAGAAGTGTGCACCACCATGCCGGGCAATTTATTTTTATTTTATGTGTATGAGTGTTATGCCTACACATATGAAGTATACTGTGTTATGCAGTGCCCACAGAGACCAGAAGAGGGAATCAGATCCCCTGGAACTGGAGTTATGAACAGTTGTTAGCCTCCATGTGCTGAGATTCTAACCTAGGTCTTTTGCAAGAGCAGACATTGTTCTTAACCATTGAGCAATTTCTCCAGCTCCTTAAGATGTTTTTTAAATAGTTGTACTCAAGTATTATTCTTAGGTGAAATCTTTTATTACCCATTTTCTTCAAAGGGAATTTAAGTAAATATTCTAGCCACAGTTTATTTTTATTGATTCTGTGACTTCCTCATTAAAACAACCATGACTGTAAAGCACACCTATATTCTGACTTCTGAACATTTATGAGTCAACTTCTTTAATTGTCAGAAACCTTGTGGTGTTAATGGGCTCTTTCCTTGAGCTATCATTAGCTGTGTAGAGTCATATAAATTGCTGCTTTCGTGGTGTCTCCTTCAGCATTTAGGAGATTCTAATCATAGTTCCCTGAAAAGCAAACACTCTTATTTAGTTCTCAAGCCCTCCACCCCCACCCCCAGGGATTAAACCCAGGTCCTCACATATACCAAGCAAGCACTTTACCACCAAGTTATGATCCTACCCATAACTTTCTGTTATGTGTACTGCTAAACTGTCACAACCCCTTAGGTGCCTGGTACATTAAAAATATTCATAGATTTATTTGTAGAATCCTGAATTAGAGTATTTTGAAATTGCCAATGAATGGGCTATAACTGAAATCAAGTTACAATTATTTCTGGAATTACTTTTTAGGCCTAAAAAATTTCACTGCACTGGGTTATATATTAATTACTAGCTTTTTCTTTAAAAAAAAATTTCTATTACATTTATTCTGTGTGGGGAGGTGGATGGGTACACATGCCCTAGTGTGGGTGCAGAGGTCAGGGGACAGCTTAGGGAGATGGTTCTCTCCTATCATGCAGTCAAACTTGGGTTGAATAAACTTGGTGGCAAGTGCCTTCACCAGCTGAGCCATCTTTGTACCCCACCCCCTTTTTTTCTTTTTTTTTTTTTTAATTTTATTTATGTGTGTGAATGTATTGTCTGCATGTAGGTTTGTGCACCCATGTCGTGCAATGCCGTGGAGGTCAGAAGAGGGTGTCAGATTCCCCTGGAACTGGAGTTCTCCTGGAATTGGAGTTACAGACGGTTCTCGGCTGCCATGTGGGTGCTGGGGATCGAACCCAGGTCCTCTGTAAGAGCAGTCCGTGCTCTTAACTACTAGGCCATCTCTCCAGCCCCCCTTTTTTCTTTTTAATGGAGTTGCTGGTGCCCAGGGCCTCCTGCAACCTAGTCACATGCTCAGTCATTGGGCTGTATCCCCAGCCCTACTGCTGTCCTTAAAGAGCATGTTTTAGAGACTCATGTATTATGTCTGTCATGGTATATGCTGGGCTATAATATAATTGCTGGCCTTTTTAAATATGTAACTTAAAAGCAACACAAAGCTGGCTAACACAGTTATGCTTGTGATATATCCTCTGGGAACTTTCCCTCTGCTGCTGTCACCACACTGAGCCAGTGATCATTCTTGTGTAGGTTAAATGTCTTTACTAGAGAATGGAGTAGCAATTAAGGCACAAGGTGTTTTCCATGAATTTACCTCTCATTACCACCATGACTTTGCCTCATGTTACCATTTTGATACAGCTGACCAGAAAATGGAGGCTCAGTGAGGATGAGTTAACAGCTAGGAAAATGCAGAAGCCCAGCCTGGAAAGCTACCTGAGGTGTACTACTTAACCTCTGTATTAGTCACTTTTCTGTTGCTGTGATAAAACACCATGACCAAGGAACTTATAAAAGGAAGAGTTTATTTGAACTTACGATTGACGGTTCCAGGGAATTAGAGTTCATTGTGGCGGGAGGTGTGGCAGCTGGATCTGGAGCAGGAAGCCGAGGGTCACATCTCGCAAAGAGAGAGAGCGACTGTAGACCACGAGGCTTGTTAAAACTCACTAAGGCCCCCAGTGACACACTTCCTCCAGCACAGCCACACACCCCAAGATCTCCAAAAACAGCGCCACCAACTGGAGACAAACGTCTGAATACCTAGAGCCTATGGGGGACACTCATTCAAACCACCACAACCTCCTTTCCAACACACATTACAGACCCTGGGCAGTCAGGCTTTTAGATTCTTCACCAGTTGTTCTTGGTACCAGGAAAGCTGATAACAGGGAAGTAGACTTGAACAGCACACTCACTTTTACAGCTTTTCAGTACTTTTATCTCTTCAGGTCCTGGGTCCTGAGTCTGACCTGCCCTGTTCTAGGGTAGCTTCCATTTGTTGCGAGAGATGGGGAATGATGGGGCCAGAGCACTAGGAAAAATAGCAGGTGTGGGGTAAAGGATCACAGTTGGCTGGCTTCTTAGTTGTCGTGGAATATTTTCAATAGGCAGAAAGAAATAAAGGCTAATGGAATATTGTTCAACTACCACTAACATTTTGATGTGGATTTCACATATGGCTAAGTGCATCTAGTTTTGTACTTAGATGTTCTTTCTTTTTTCTTAATTTTTTTATTTTTGAGACAGGGTCTCCCTTTAGTCCCAGCTGCCCTGGAGCTCCCTCTGTAGACCAGGTTGGCCTTGAACTCACAGAGATCTGCCTGTCTCTGCCTCCCAAGTGCTGGGATTAAAGGCGTGCACCACCATGCCTGGCTTAGATGTTACTTAACATTGGAATTGCCAATATTCATGTTGATAAATGTAACTTTAAGTGCTATGTAATGTTTCTTGTTTTACACTTTTGAGACAGGGTCTTATGTAGCACAGACTGATGATGTCAAACTCATGGAGCTAAGGATGGGCCTTGAACTCCTGGTCCTCCTCCCTCTACCTCCTGAGTGCTGGGATTACAGGGGTGCACCTCCTCACCTGGCTGCACACTTTGCACATGCCCTGCTTCATTCTCCTCCCTCTACCTCCTGAGTGCTGGGATTACAAGGGTGCACCTCCTCACCTGGCTGCACACTTTGCACATGCCCTGCTTCATTCTCCTCCCTCTACCTCCTGAGTGCTGGGATTACAAGGGTGCACCTCCTCACCTGGCTGCACACTTTGCACATGCCCTGCTTCATTCTCCTCCCTCTACCTCCTGAGTGCTGGGATTACAGGGGTGCACCCCCACACCTGGCTGCACACTTCGCAATGCCCTGCTTCATTTATGTTCTAGGTGCTAAACGTCTAGATTGTGTCCAATTTCTTTATTAGGTCCAGTGCTGCAGTAAACATTGCTTTGTGAGTTCTTGTGATAGATTCCTAGGAGAGAAGTGGCTGTGTGGGTGCATCTTTTCAGGTGGTGTTCTCAAGTGGGAAGCCATTTTGCAGTTCTGCCATAGCTTGGGAGGGGGAGGGAGAAGGAAACATGAAGGGTGTGGATTTTTTTTTTTTTTTGGTCTTTTTGAGACAGGGTCTCCCTTTAGTCCCAGCTGCCCTGGAGCTCCCTCTGTAGACCAGGTTGGCCTTGAACTCACAAAGATCCGCCTTCCTCTGCCTCCCAAGTGCTATTAAAGGTGTGCGCCACCACGCCCAGCGATGGGTGTGGATTTTAGGTCTTGATTTTCCTTATTTCAGATCAACAGTGAATTTTATTGAGCCTAATAAGGCTTCTCTACCGAATATGCCAGAAAATTTGCCATATCACACTGGTAGTCCTAGGCTGTCAAGAAAGCTGGCAAGCCGTGA
Source organism: Rhizomys pruinosus (assembly GCA_009823505.1). Lineage (NCBI taxonomy): Eukaryota > Metazoa > Chordata > Mammalia > Rodentia > Spalacidae > Rhizomys > Rhizomys pruinosus. The sequence continues at coordinate 57,928 of VZQC01007960.1, forward strand.
GCCTGAGCAAGCCAGTGAGTAGCCTTCCTCTAGGGCACACCCTTCCTCTAGGGTGCACACCTCCTCTAAGGTACACCCTTCCTCTAAGGTACACCCTTCCTCTAAGGTGGTATACCCTTCCTCTAGGGCACACCCTTCCTCTAGGGTACACCCTTCCTCTAAGGTACACCTTTCCTCTGGGGCACACCCTTCCTCTAGGGCATACCCTTCCTTTAGGGTACACCCTTCCTCTAGGGCACACCTTTCCTCTGGGGTACACCCTTCCTCTAGGGTACACCCTTCCTCTAGGGTTTCTGCTTCAAGCTTCTGTTTTAAGTTCCTGCCCTCTTTTCCCACAAGGACAGACTGTTACCTGGAAGTGTTAAGCTAAATAAATCCTTTCCTCCCTAAGTTGCTTCTGGTCAGTGTTTTATCACAGCAGCAGAAAAATGACTCCTAGCAGCCATCAATAGCCAACAGCTCCTCAGTGAGGGGTGGGATTATGTGTCCCTTCCACACCCATGCTGGGATTTTGATTGGCTTGATCATGATCTGCAGGTCTTGTCTTGTGCAAGTGTCTTAGTTACTTTTATGCTGCTGTGATAAAATGCCATGACCAGAGCAATTTATGGAAGAGTTTATTTTGGCTTAAGATTCCAGAGGGATGAGAGTTCATCATGGCAGGTGGCATGGCAGCATGGACACAAGAGCCAAAACTGACAGCTTATATATTCAGGCATGAAGCCGAGGGAGTGAACTGGAAGTGGGGTGAGGCTATGAACTCTCAAAGTCAGCCCTAGTGATGTGCTTCTTAGTACTCTTAAATTTTATCAGAACTAGGGCTAGAGAGTGGTTAAGAGCACTGGCTGGTCTTGAAGAGGACCTGGGTTCTATTCCAAGCACCCACATTCTGGCTAACAGCCACCCCATAACTCCAGTTCCAGGTGATTTGACGCCCTCTTTTGGCCACCAAGGACATTACATGCATGTATACAGTACATACTTGGAAGCAAAACACTTAGACACATAAAAAAAATTATCAGAAAGTGTTGATCTGGGTCTAAAAGGTGACTCACAGTAATTGCTAAATTAAGTCATGCTGCTGATTTATTTCCCAAGATTTGTTTATTTTTATTTTTTTAGATTTGTTTATTGTTAGCACCAGCAACAATATCAACATCTTAGTATTCTATGAAGGTGCTTTTGATTTCTTCGATTCCCTAGAATCCCCAGATTTCTTAAGGGTTCTGAGTCACAGTTTGAGAACTGTTGCTTTAAGATATTGGTTCTACTGTCATTTCTCTCAGCTTTCTTTCACTTTCCTTGCTAGGTTTAAAAGAAAAAAAGTTGTAATGCTAATTAAAAGAGTATTTTGGGGCTGGGTATGGCAGCTTACCCCTCTAATTCTGTTACTTAAGAGGCAGTGGGAATTCTGGGCCAGCCTGCACTACATATAGCAAGACTCTGTCACAAATAGCAAATGAGGGACAGAAAAAGTACTATATATCTCTTATTTGTAGCATTTATTAAAGTACCTTTTAGCTAGATGTGGTGGTACATACCTATAAACTCAGCACCCAGGAGCATATGGACTGAATTTGAGGCCAGCTTAGGCTGTATGGTGAGCCCCCATCTCAAAAGGGGGGAGACATTCAGTAGATATTTGAATGAATGAATGAATGAATGAATGATTTTGAGTAGAATTGAATTTAACTTAATTATAGGATTTGCTTAAAATATAAGGCCTTCAGCAGCATGTACTTGGTCTATGCTTATAGCACATACTTATTTGGGGGGGGTTTAGACTGACTCCTAAGACTGTGGCTAAAGCATGGCACTCTGATTCTGCAAGGTATCCATCCCATTGTACTATAGTATGATGTTTGCCTTCCGTTTCCTCTGACAAGCCAGTTCATTGACAGCAGTGACTGGAACTTAGTTATCTTTTTAATTCTCTTCCCCAAGCCCTACTCAAGGATTAGCTACCATATCTTTGTACATAGTAGATATTTAAAAAATTGTTAATATACCATTATATAATCTGAAAGGATGTAGATAATGATTGTGAGTACATTTAAACATTTTGACCATCTTGGAACCGAGGGAGTAGCATATTGATAGAGCTCATGTTAGTATGCATAGGGCCCTAGGTTCAATCTCCAGCACTAAATAAAATTTTGAGCAATGAGAAAACATTCCCCGTGCATGAGTTACTGACAGGTTATTTATGAATGATCACTTGCATATAACTGCTCTTTTTGAGACTGGGTCTTATATTGTAACCCAGACTGGCCTGGAGCTTGTTACATTGCCCAGGTTGACTTGATCTTGGGGCTGTCTGCTTGCCTCAGTTTCCTGAGTGCTTGGATGACAGTTGGGAGCCATCATGCCCAGCTGTTTGTCACTTTACTCTGTGGTTAGTCTAAATACCAAGAAAACCACTTATATTTTTTTTCTTTTAACATTTGTTATATCTAGACACCATTCAGTAGATGTTTGAATTGTATCTGGTGGTATGCATTGAATAGACACTGCCTCTCTGTTCCCTTAAGGATTTGTGGTCCAGCATTGTAGGTGAGTGAGGAGCTGGCAGACTTGTGTAAATGGCTGGGCAGGTTTGTGGGCCAAATGATCTCAGCTCTGCCACTGTGGTCTACAATAGCCAGAAACTTTGTAGGTAAACGAGCATGAATATTGGAATAAAACTTGATTAATAAAAACAGGACTTGAAGGCTTTGGCTTGCCAATTTCTGGGCTCCTTCACCTTTTTCTTTGTCCCTTTCTTTTCTGCCTTGCTCATATAACCACGGGAGCAATTTCCATTAAGAGATCTGTTGTTTAAATTTGCTACAGTTAGTTAAATGAGATTATAGAAGACACAGATCATGTCACGTAGGTGATAAAACCTAACACTTAATATTTTACTCTTTTTTTTTTTTTTCCTCCTTCAGGACACTTTATTTCCTTACATCAAAGAAAATGTGAAAGAGTATTTACAGATACACTGGGAGGAGGAGGAGTGCCAGCAGGACATCAGTCTCTTGAGAAAACAGGTTGGGACTTTTTTTTTCCCATTTAGTACCAAATGTACTATAAACCAGATGTGTATTAGTCTCTGTATTTTATGTCTGATGCATAACTACTTATAGATACTCAGGTTACAGTGCTTGCTCGTAACACTAAGAAAGATACTGCAAAATCATTAAGATACATACATGAAACGAAACTAGGTGCAATAATGAGCCCTTTAACTTTTTTTAAATAGACAAATCAAGTCACCCAGAGAAACTATAAATTCATAGGATAATAATTCAAGCTCATGCAAAAACTAGATCACTTAACCCACAACCACCTGGTATTCTAAGAGCCATTCTGAGGTGAAGCTTTGACCTTAATCCTGCAACCATCCCCCTAACATGTATATGTACACACATCATACATGTGTATATGTGTATACCTGGACATGTGTACAGTCACAAACATAACTTTGCTGCAACCATCCCCCTTATATGTGTATGTACATTCATCATACATCTATGTATGTGTGTGTACACAGTCACAAACACACTTCCTTGGGCCTAGTTTAGTCGTATGTTGAGGAAGGGTCTCCATGTAGCCCTAGCTGGCCTGGAACTCTTTTTTTTTTTTTTTTTTTTTTTAATTTTTTAATTAAAAAAATTTATTTATTTATTTATTTATTTATTTATTTATTTGAATGTACTGTCTGCATGTAGGTCTGTGCACCCGTGTCGTGCAATGCCACGGAGGTCAGAAGAGGGTCTCGGATTCCCCTGGAACTGGAGTTCTCCTGGAATTGGAGTTACAGATGGTTCTCAGCCGCCATGTGGGTGCTGGGGATCGAACCCGGGTCCTCTGCAAGAGCGGTCGGAGCTCTTAACCGCTGGAACTCTTAGACGTGTCTGGGGAACTCAGGCTGTTCTCCACCTCCAGGTAGAGACCACAATTCCAAAATGAGAATTCTCTTCCTTTTGGAAAAGGACAAAGACGTACCCTTCCTGGCCAGTAACTTGATGTCAGGCTATATCGCAGTAGAGCCCAGAGTGGGGCCCACTGCTGTCACCTCCAGACTGTACACACACATGCAGGTACATGCACATCGACATGCACTCAGGTACGTGCACGCCACATGTCCGGAAGGAAGGGGAAGGCCAGCGCTGCTCACCGCTGGTGTTCTCGGGGGTCTCTGATGTGCTGCAGGTTGCAGCCATGTATTCATGCCTCAGGTCCGTGTAGGGCAGGTAGGAGCTGGACAACAGGCAGCAAGAGGTGGTGTTCCCGCAGCCGCGGGAGGGCCGGGCCTCACCATGGGCGGTGACAGGCAGGCGGTGCTGCGCAGCAAAGGAGTGCAGTGCAGCGAGCATCAGAGGAGCATCTGAGTCTGTGCGCGGCCATGGCAGGCAGCGCTGAGGCGGTTACCTGACAGGTTACCTGGTTACCTGGCGCTCCCGGTCGGTGCTTGGCTCCAACAGGTTGGGACTTCTGCACATTCCCTGTGTCTCAGATGGCTGCTGCCTGGAGACTTAGAGCATTCTGCTGCTGGCATGTTGTAAAACTGGGTAGAAGGGTGCAGTGACTGGCTTAATTTAAGATTCATCACAGCCAGCATGGTGGCTCACGCCTTTTAAATCCTAGCACTTGGGAGGCAGAAGGGGCAGGCGGATCTTTTGGAGTTCAAGGCCAGCCTGGTCTACAGAGAGAATTCCAGGACAGCTGGGGCTACAGGGAACCCTGTCTCGAAAAGACAAAAAAAAAAATCACATCACTAATAAAATAGCCAGGTTTTGGCAATTTGTTGGACTGCAGAATTGCTCTGCACGAAGCTTCATGTATTTGTAAGATAAGCCTTTCTGGGTGGAATACAAAAGATTTTGTGCATTCTCTGTGTTCATTTATGTCACCAAGTGACAGCACTTGCTCATTTTTCACTCTCCTGCCATGAAAGCTGTCTCCTTCATAGTGCCCCTGGGTCACATCACACCCTAACATCATCCCTCCAGACTTTTCGCCCAGCTCACTCCTGGCTCAGCCTTTGGACCCACCTTGGTGTCATGTATGTCATTTAGCAGTTCTGTTGCCCTCCAGCTAGTCTGCATTCTGTCTTCTTCCACATGGTGTGCTGCAGAACTTGCATTGATTTTTCTCATTGAAATTGCTTCAGTAAAGATCGGACATGGTGTGTAGCAACTTGCTCACTGGCAGTTTTTCTGACATGGTGTTGTAGAATAAGGCTCTCTTTTAGTTTTTTTTACGGTAAGAGTTGGATTGAAATGTTACTGGAGCTGCAAGGATGGTTCAGTGGTTGGGAACTAGCTGCTCTTGCAGTGACCCTGGTTCAGTTCGCTAGCACCACTAGCGGCTAACAATACCCTCTTCTGACCTCCTCGGTGCTGCATGACAGGGTACACTTACATATATGCAGCATACACATAGATAACATAAACAAAATAAAAAAAAATTTTTAAAAGAAGTTTCTTTATAGTTACACCTTTGTTATGGGTTATTTGGGTTTGTTGAATTTTCTAGATAACTCAAGTTTGATGTCAAGCATTTCCCTGATCCTTTTTGTCTCAATAGAGGTTCCATCCATACATATTTCCTTATTATATTCAGGTATTGAATTGCATGTTAAAAGCGGTTGTTATAAATAAAATGGCTTTTTTTTTTTTTTGCAAAATGTAGGAGACTGGGAGGCAGAAGTGAGTGAACTAATCCTATTGCTTTACAGTTTCTTTAAGTTACCTGTAAACTAATTCATGAGATTATTTTTTTCTTCAATTAGATTGAAATACTGGTTTGTTTATCCTAGTGACTTGACTCACCAAAATCCAGGCCCTTTTATTATCATATGTCTTGTCTTCTCAGATACAGCATGCCCTTTGGTTTAGCAACGTAAGGAAGGTAGTGCAGAGCTAGATTTCTTTTAGGGATCAGTATTTATTTATTTTTGTCTTTTTGAGACAGGATCTCCCTGTAGCTCTGGCTGTCCTGGAACTCACTTTGTAGACCAGGCTGGCCTTGAACTCCTAGAGATCTATCTGCCTTTGCCTCCCAAGTACTGGGATTAAAGGCGTGTACCACCATGACTGGCCATAAATTATTTTTTTAGCTTATTTGTTTACGTGTGCATGCATGTGTGTGTGATATACCACGGTGCCTGTGTGGAGGTCAGAGGATAGCTTGAGGGAGTTACTCCTTGCCTTCCACTGTGTAGGTCCTGGAATTGAGGTCAGCTCATCAGGCTTGGTGGTAAGTGCCTTTTACCTGCTAAGCCATCTTGCTGGCCTGGGAATCATTTTTTTGATTTTATTTATTCCTAAATGATTCCATTTATTCCATAAATAAATGATTCCATTTATTCCTAAAATTTTTTTTAGGAATAATTTATAGTAGTTCACAGACTAAATGGTAATTAGAGATAACTGACCTGCTTGGTAACGTTCTTTAAAAAATAGACACGAATAAACTTCATGTTGTCTCTGATTTAAAGGCTGAAGAAGATGCCCACCTGGATGGGGCTGTTCCCATCCCTGCAGCATCTGGGAGTGGAGTGGATGGTCTGCAGCAGATGATCCAGGCTGTGGTAGATAATGTGTACTGGCAGATGTCTCATGATCGAAAGACCACGGCGCTCAAACAGCTGCAGGGCCACATGTGGAGGGCAGCATTCACAGCTGGTCGCCTGAAGGCAGAGTATGTGCTCTAATGACTAAGCCTTTCACCAGCCCCAAATTCAAGTACGCCCCACTAGTCCTCTGTCTGCCCTGTAAATTGCACAATTAGTAATAGATAAAATCATCACTGATTTCATTTTAGCAAATGAAACTTGTTTCTGTTTTTTTTCAAAAGCATTTCCCCCAGCTCAGTCCTCCAGATCTGCAGATCTGGCTTTGTGGATGAATGAAGGACTTTTAGTCCTATTTTAAAAACAGTTGCCTAGAAAGTGGCAACTTGAGCCGGGCATGTAGCACATTTATAATCATAGCACTGAAGAGGCCGAGACATCAAGATTGCAGTGGGTTTAAGGCCAGCTTGTCCACATAGCAAAGCCATGTCTATACACGAACAGACAAAAGAAAGAAAAAAGAGAGAGAGAAAGAGGGGTAGGGCATGATAGTGCCTAACTTTATTTTTAATCTTTTTTTTTTTTTTTTTTAGACAGGGTCTCCCTATAGCCCCAAGCTGGTCTGGAACTCACTCTGTAGACCAGGCTGACCTTGAAACTTCACAGAGATCAGCCTGCCTCTGCCTCCCAAGTGCTAGGTTAAAGGTGTGCACCCATCATGCCCAGCTTAAAGACAGTTCTTTAGCTACCATGTAGGTGCTGGGAATTGAACCCAGGTTCTCTGCTAGAGCAGTCAGTGCTCTCTAAACTGTGAACCATCTTCTCCAGCCCCAAGATAGTGCACAACTTTAACCCTAACACTCAGGAGTTGGGGGATCTCTAAGTTCAAGGCCAGTCCTCTATGTAGTGAGACTTGCTTCAAAAGAGAAAAGAAAAAGGTAGTGATTCCTTCATACTTCCTGAGCTAAGTCTAATTTGATCTGTGACCCAGGACAATGATAGTCTGCTTCCCAAGGTCATCAGAATACTAGATTTTTGTGCCTAAAAGGAGCAGGAAGGCCACTGAATTAATGCATCTACCACTTTGGCACTTCTGGCACTGTTACTTTCTCTGTGTTCTTTTGAGCACCTTCAAGTGAGTGTTGGTAATGGGATTCCTGATAGCTTTCCTGCTGAGTATTATATTGCTGAGTTAGGATTATTTATTTATTTTTTTAAAGATGGGTCTTGGGGCAGTAAATTGGCTCAGTGGTTAATGGTACTTGCCACCAGGTTTGACCAGCCTAAATCTTATCCCTTGGATCCACCTAGTAGGAGAGAAGCAGCTCCGCAGATTTGTTCCCCAACCTCTACATGTATGCTGTAGCATGTTCATACACATTACAAACAATAAATAGATGTTAAAAAGAAAAAAGACAGGGTTTCATATATGTATCTCTAGGCTGGCCTAGAACTTGCTCTGTAACCAGGAGCGGCTTCAGACTTAGAATCTTCCTGTCTCAGCCTCCCCAGTGCTAAGGTTTATATACATGTGCTTCCATACCCTACTGACTCTAGAGGTTCTTAATAAGATAGGACCACTAAGGGTTTTAGTCAGTTGTCTTATGTATACTCTGAGGTTCAAGACTATTTGCAGCTGGCTATCTTGCTTTTGTTTTGTTGAATAAGATGCCATTCTTGAGCTGGGCTGGTGGGCACGCCTTTAATCCCAGCATGGGGAGGCGAGAGGCGACGGATCTTTTGTGAGTTCAAGGGCAGCCTAGTCTACAGAGATTCCAACGATCCGGACAGAATCCCGGAGCTCAGGAGAACTGACTCAAGAAAAGAACAAACAAAACAACAACAACAACAACAAAAAAACCATTCTTTTCTGTTTGCTGCAAGGATCTGTCTTTTAAAGGATGCATTGGAATTTCACAAATCCATCCATCTAGGCATGTAAGGTTCACTTTGAAAAATGTAGACCCAGTTAACCATTTTCTAGTTTCTTAATTTTAAATGCAGGGATTTAGGATAGATTATCTTAAACTTCTTTTTTTCCCCTGGTCTCTCTCTCTTTTTTTTTTTTTTTCTTTTTGGTCTTTTTAAGACAGAGTATCCCTATAGTCCCAGCTATCCTGGAACTCCCTGTGTAGACCAGGCTGGCCTCGAAGTCACAGAGAACCACCTGCCTCTGCCTCCTGAGTGCTGAGATTAAAGGCATGCACCACCATGCCCAGCTTTCTTAAACCTTTTTAAGCTGTGTTTTGAAGCAGTGATAGTCTGTGCAGATTCAAAACAGAAGAAGCCAAAGTAGCACGGTTACCTGGACTTTGAATGTGTCTGTTTCTTTCAACTAATGTCAAATTGTCTTACGAGTAGGAGACATTTGACATTTTCCAGTTAATCTTTTTTTCCCCCCACCCCAGCTGGCCTGGAACTCACTATGTAGACCAGGCCTTGAACTCATAAAGATCTGCCTGCCTCTGCCTCTTGAGTGCTGGAATTACTATATATTTTAAAGATATTTTTGTTTATTCGTTAATGTTTTTGTTTATTTTTATTTTATGTGTATCAGGGTTTGCCTGCATGTAAATGCACTTAGTGTGAAATGCCTGCAGAGGCCAGAAGAGGACATCAGAATTTGTGGAACTGGATATATAGATGGTTATTAGATGCCTTGTGGGTGCTGGGAATTGAATCTGGATTCTGTGCATCAGTACTCTTTTTTTTTTTTTTTGGTCTTTTTGAGACAGGGTCTCCCTGTAGCCCCAGCTGTCCTGGAACTCACTCTGTAGACCAGGCTGGCCTTGAACTCACAAAGATCCGCCTGCCTCTGCCTCCCAACTGCTAGGATTAAAGGCGTACGCCACCATGCCCAGCTATAGCAGTCAGTACTCTTAACCACTGGGCCAGGTCCTTGAGAATTAAAAAATTGTTACTTATTTTATCCCTCATGCCTTTTTATTGTCAGATACTATTCTGTGCACTGACATCGTTGCTTCAGTCTGCTGTGATCTTGGAACACTATTAACCCATTTTGTTGACCACAAGAATTTCCAGGCTTATGACTGGATCAGTTGTTAAGAGCAATGGCTGTTCTTACAGATGACCTGGCTTCTATTCCCAGCACCCACATGGTAGCTAACAACCACCTGTAATTCCAGTTCCAGGGGATCTGACATCCTCTTCTGAGCTATTGCATGAATAGCTGCACTTACAAACATGCAGGCAATGTACTCATATACATAGTAAAATAAAAATATATATAAAAAAGAATTTCCAGTCTCTTGGAGTTGCATCTTAGGTTACACCATTTGAGCATGGATAGAGAAGCCTGTGGCATCTTTGCTGTCTGGCTTTCATCCTGCTAGATGGTGTGTGTTGTTCCTGCTTGGTAACCCTGTTGTTTTCCCTCTAGGTTCTTTGCAGATGTAGTTCCAGCTGTGAGAAAGTGGAGAGAGGCTGGAATGAAAGTGTATATCTACTCTTCAGGGAGCATAGAGGCACAGAAACTATTATTTGGCCATTCTACAGAGGGTGATATTCTTGAGGTAGGTTTCTTTGTTTTGATACTATCAGCACATGAAATTTTGAACGGTAAAGGAATGTAGTTACAAGCTAAGTTGAGATTCTGACAGTTGCACTTACATGTTATAAAAACAAAGTGGAAAAACTGAGGAGTGCCTTGTATAGAAGGTGACATTTTGTGTAATCAACTGTTTTGTCTTCTATTATTTTTTACTTTACATGTATGAGTGTATTACCTGCATATATGTAAGTACACTTGTGTCGTTCAGTGCCCTCGGAGGTCAGAAGAGGGTGTTGGATCCCCTAGAACTGGAGTTATGGGTGGTTCCTAGCCACCATGTGCATACTGGGAGTCCAACTTGGTCCTCTGCAAGAACAGCCAGTATTCTTAACTGCTGAACCATCTCTCCAGCCCCAGTAAACAGTTGTTTTTTTTTTTTCCTGTCTTTTCAAGACAGGGTCTCAATGTAGCCCCAGCTGACCTGGAACTCACTCTGTAGACCAGGCTGGCCTTGAATTTATAAAGATCCACCTTCCTCTGCCTCCCAAGTGCTAGGATCAAAGGCATGCGCCACCACGCCCACCAACAGTTTTTAAATTAAGTATCCTTTTTGTGTGTTTGTGTCTTTTTGAGACAGGGTCTCCCTGTAGGCCCAGCTAGCCTGGATCTCATTATGTAGACCAGGCTGGCCTTGAACTCATCTGCCTGCCTCTACCTCCTGAGTGCTGGGATTAAAAAATATGCGCCACCACACCTGGCTCTTTTTTTTTTTTTTTTTGGTCTTTTGAGACAGGGTCTCCCTGTACTCCCCGCTGCTCCTGGAACTTGGCCATGTAGTCCAGGCTGGTTGTGGAAACTCACAAAGATCCACCAGCCGCTGCCTCCTCAAGTGCTATAATAAAGGTTGTGACCAGCCACCCTGGCCAGGCCTTCTTTTTTTTATTTTGTATTTTATTGTATGGGTATAGAATGAAGTTGCATGAAAAAGGTTTGTGCACCCGTGTCATATGCGTGCCGCGGAGATTCAGAAGAGGTGTCGGATTCCTCTGGAATGGAGTTAAAGACGGTTTCTCGCCGCCAGTGGTGCTGGGAATCGAACCCCCGGGTTTGCTCTGCAAGAGCAGTCCGTTGCTCCTCTTACTCTAGCGCATCGTCTCCGCCCTTGGCTAAATTTTTTTGTTAATTGTATCTGGTTTTTTTGTATCTTTTTATTTGTTTTGTTTTTTTAATTTTTTTTTTTGTTTCGGTTATTTTTTTTTGAATGTACTGTCTGCTTCAAGTTTTGTGCCCCGTGTCGTGCAATGCCGCGGAGGTCAGAAGAGGGCGTCGGATTCCCCTGGAAATGGGAGTTCTCCGGAATGGAGTTCAGACGGTTCTCAGAGCCGCCATGTGGGTAGCGTGGGATCGAACCCGGGTCCTCTGTAAGAGGGTCGGCGCTCGGAACCCTAGGCACATCTCTCCAGCCCCTTACTTAATGTATTTAATGAAATTTTTCTTGTGCATGAGGTAGCACCGGGGTTTTGTTAAAAATATGGATGTGGGGAAGGCTGCCGTGGCAAATAGAACCACCTGAGTTCACCATCTTAGACCCACATGAAAGCCAGGCACGGTGCCCTGTGCCCCTGATCCCAGGGTTGGAGGAAGTGAGAACAGGAGGCCCACTGGGACTGGAAGGCCAGACAGTCTGGCTGAACTGCTGAGCTCCAGGTCGAGAGGCAGGCCACGTCTCAAAACATAAGGTGGAAAGACTACCAAATGGGCAGCAAGTAAAGGCCTTTGCCTCAAAGCCTCATGACTTGAATTTGTTCTCTGGCAAGCCTAACGACCTGAGATGGATTCATGAGCCCCACTTTAAAAAAAAGTCTGGATGTGGATGTGGTGGCAAGCATCTGTAACCAGGGCATTGTACAGTGAAATGGGAGGTGGACACAGGAGAATCTTCCAGAAATTCATACTTCAGAAGTCTTAAATATCAGTGATGCAGATACTGCAAAAGAGACCCTGTGTCAGCAAGGTGGAAGAAGGGAACTGTCCTAGTTCGTCTTCCATTGCTTTACAAAACACTCTGACCAACACCTAACTTTGGGGAGGAAGGGTGTTTATATGGTCAAGGTTCAGCGTACAATCTCCGGTCCATTCTATGTAGGGAAGCCCAAGGCGGGAATTCAGGGCGGAACTGGAGGCAGGAGCTGAAGACACATAAACGAACAACAAACCGGCCATGGAGGAGTGCTGTTACTGGCTTCTCCCTGGTTCATGCCCAGCCACCTTCTTATACCGACACCAACAACCTGCCAGTGTTGCACCACTCTTTGTGTCTGGCCCATCCCACTGCGTCGACCATCAAGACAATACGTCCATCGATGGTGGCCAGAGGCCAACAGGGGGGGGGGGGCATGGATGGCCAATGGTCTCCCCAACTGATGCTTCCCTCAACCCAGAGTGGTTACAAGTTGACAACTAAAGCTATCCAGCATAATAAATTGACACCCTTGTCACTTGACACAAAAACATCACTATTAAACAACCCCCCTTTCCATTCTTTCCCCAAAGTATTTGTTAACATCAATCACAACCTAGACAATACAACCTTAAAAGCTCCACATTCATTAAAAAATGTTCACAAACGCTTAAAAGTTCACAGTCTATTAAATGGTCTCTTAACTGTGGCCCTGTCTGTAAAATCCAAAACAAGTACTGGTCTATTTCAAAGGGAAGAACAGCACTCTCAAACAAAACCTAGACCAGCAAGTAAGCTCAAGAGCTGGACACCTGGGATCATCTTCACGATCTTCGGGCTCCCAAAGGGTTTACGGCAGCTCCCTGCTCTGACTCTGCCGTCCGTGGCACACACAGCTCAAGTCTCGCAAGCACGCAGGCCGACTCCATTCCACACTGGCCATCTGCTCTTGGGGTCGTCCCATGGTCCTGGCATCTCCAAAAAGCGGGGCGCCACTGAAACTAAGGCAGCACCTTCACCAAGGGTCTCTTCTTCTACCTTTCCGTCTGGTGCAACGCACCATCAGCTTCTCTCCATGACCCCTGCAATCCCTGGGTTCTCCACTGCAACCGAGTGCACTTCCACCAATGGTTTTTCCTGACCTCTCACATGCCCAAGCCTCAGCTGCTCTCTGGTGACCCCCGTCAGATTTCAACACCAGAACCATATGGAGACTCTTACACATTACCAGTCCTGCTTCTGGCTCAAGAATGGAGTCCTCAGGCCCCTTCTGGACCACAGCTTTGTGTGTTGGACCTCTGAAGAAATTTTTCCGCAGAAGATTTCACTACAGTGATGGCTGGTCCTTATATTAACAGCTAATTCTTCAGCCCAGCAACCGCATCAATTGGTCCCAGTAGGCAACAAAGAATTTTACACTCAGGTTCTGGTCTCTTGTTACTACAGTGATTTCCAGCCCCAGCTGACAAGAACGCCACAGATACACATCCTGATGATCTCTGCTTCCCTTTGAAACTAAAAATTCACAAGCCAGGCCTCCATCTTCTACAATTCCTTCAGCAAAACTGCTCCAAGCTCCACAGCAACAATCTTAGACATTCATGATCTTCTCAGCCCAAAGTTTCCAACACCTCCACAATCCTTCCCCCAAAACACTAAGGCAGGTCATGTCAAGCAATAACCGCACTCTTCTGGACCAATTTCTTTTCTAGTTTTGGTCCTTCCATTCTGTGACAAAACACTCTGAAGACCGACACCAACGTTCGGAGGAAAGGGTATATTATGCTTAATCTCCCGGGTCACAGTTCATCACTTAGGGAGCCCAGGCAGAACTCAGGGCAGGAACCTGGAGAGCAGGAGCTGAAGTCACAGAGCCATGGAGGATTGTTCCCCTGGTTCATGCCAGCCCACAGTGAGTAGTCCACCCTGGGCAGGTAGCTTGTGGTAATGGTATAAAGGAAGGCAAGGGCTGGGCAGGGCCAGAAGAGCAAGACCAGGAACGACAGCATTCCATCCTGGCCTGTGTTCAGCTACTGCCTCCAGTTCCTAGCCCTGGATGTTTTGCCTTGGGCTCCCTGAGTGAGAACTGACCCAGGAGAATGTAAGCTGAATAACTCTCCTCTCCCAATTTGGTGTCAGTCATAGTGTTTTGTCACAAGCAATGGAAGCAAACTAGACAGAACCGAACTCCAGGTGTCCTTTGACCTTCATATGTGTCCTGGGTAGCATGCCCTCCCCACTAGATTAACTGGCCTGTCAAGGAATATGTGTCCTGGTGGCATGCCTCCCCACTGCGTATTGCGGAGCCTGTCCACTGGATTACGGATATGTGTCCTGGTGGCATGCCTGCTCACTGGATTACTGTCTGTCATATGTGTCCTGGTGGCATGCCTGCCCACTGGATTACTGCTGTCATAGTGTGTCCTGGTGGCATGCCTGCTCACTGGATTACTGTCTGTCATATGTGTCCTGGTGGCATGCCTGCTCACTGGATTACTGTCTGTCATGTGTGTCCTGGTGGCATGCCTCCCACTGGATTACTTCTGTCATATGTGTCCTGGTGGTATGCCTGACGGGGATATACTGCCTGTCATAGTGTCCTGGTGGCAGCATCCCACTGGATTATCTGTCTGTCATGATGTGTCCTGGTGGCATGCTGCCCACTGGATTACTGTCTGTCATATGTGTCCTGGTGATGCTCCCCACTGGATTTGCTGTCTGTCATATGTGTCCCTGGTGGCATGCCTCCCCACTGGATTACTTCCTGTCATATGTGTCCTGGTAGGATGCCTGCGCCACTGGATTACTTCTGTCATATGTGTCCTGGTAATAGCCGCCCGTGGTTACTGCCTGCATCTGGGCATCCTCCACTGGATTATGTTCTAGAAATCGGATATGGATGGTGCCTGGTTAGCATGCCTGCCCACTGGATTACTGCCTGTCATATGTGTCCTGGTGGCATGCCTCCCCACTGGATTACTGTCTGTCATATGTGTCCTGGTGGCATGCCTGCCCACTGGATTACTGCCTGTCATATGTGTCCTGGTGGCATGCCTCCCCACTGGATTACTGTCTGTCATATGTGTCCTGGTGGCATGCCTCCCACTGGATTACTAGTCTGTCATTGTGTCCTGGTAGGCATGCCTGCCCAGATCTGTGCATATGTCCTGTGCGCTGTCATATATGTTGTCAGTGCTGGTGGCATGCCTGCTCACTGGACTGGTATGTGGTGGCAGCCTGTCACTGGTTTCTGTGTATATGTGTCCTGGTGGCATGCCTCCCCACTGGATTACTGTCTCATGTCGTGCATGCGCATGTTCGTCGCTTGTGTCTGCAGCCGCCATGGTACGTCTGTCTGGTCCGGTCATCCTCCGGATTACTGCCTGTCATATGTGTCCTGGTGAGCTCCCACTGGACTCTGTCAAGGTCCGCATCTCTGGATTACTGTCTGTCATTGTGTCCTGGTGGCATGCTCCCCACTGGATTACTGTCTGTCATATGTGTCCTGGCGGCATGTCTCCCCACTGGATTACTGCCTGTCTCTCTTGCCCCCCATTCTGCCTGCCGTGTGTGTTTGCTTTTGTGTGCTCTCCTCGTTCTCGTGTGTGTGTGTTCCTCGCTCCTCTCTCTCTCTCCTCCTTCTTCATCCCTCTTACACACACACACACACACACCACACACCCCAGATGTAAATTGTAGACTGGTAGTGGGGTGCCTGCCTTTAATCCCAGCACTCGGAGCGCAAGGCAGCGATAGCTGTGAGTTCAAGACCAGGGGGATAAGGGAGACCCTTCCTCAAAAAGACCAAAGAAAAAAAAATAAATAAAATTTTTTAACGCCGAGATTCCCAATCTTCCTTTTTGAGTGATGTTTTTAGTGAGAAGTTCTTAAATCACCCAGAAGACCGTAGTTGAACCTATTAAATACGAATTTATTTTAATTACTGTTGGTTAAGTTAGCAAGCTACATACACACTGGACTCTAATTAATAGAATTAAAAGATTGTAAATAAAAGAAAATGGCCCGTGAGGTGAGCCCTACCCCTTGTCCTCACACCTGAGGCAGGAAGATTAAGAGTTCAAGCCTGAAGCTGGGCGTGGGTGTTGCATGCCTTTAATCCCACCTTGGGGAGGCAGAGGCCCAGCCTGGTTACATAGTGAGCTCCAGGAACAATTAGATCTAAAGGGAGACCAACGACTCAAGGAGACACCAAAAAAAAAAAAAAAAAAGTTGAGGCCACCATGTGGCTACAATGTATCAGTAAAGCAGAGTAACAGTTTTGTTAATAGCACAAGAACAGGTAAGTTTAATAGAGATTCATTTTTTATATTTATTTTTATTTATTTATAATTTTTTTGGTATTTTCAAGACAAGGTCTCCTTTTTAAGGTCCCAGCTGTTTTGGACTCACTATGTAAACCAGGCGTGGCTTTGAACTTACAGAGATACACACTGCCTTCCTCCTGATGATGGGATTAAAGGGGGAATGCCACCAATGCCTGGCTCTGTCTCTGTTTTTTGTTCTGTTTGTTTTTTTTTTTTTTGAAGTTAAAGAGCTTAGGCAGATAGCCCAAGCTAGCCCAAAACTTGCTGTGTGTCTAGGCGATCTTGAATTTGGTGATCCTCTGCTTCGCCTCCTCCACGCTGACTGGGATTCAGGGTATATCAGCACTGATACATTTCAATTTTGGGACGAAAAGGGTGAATGTTCACAACCTTTTATTAGGACCAAAACCCAGTCTGAGTAGTTTGGATATAAACAGTGTTTTAAGACCAGATCATAGGGTATGCATTATTTTAAGTGATTTTTGGCTATTTAAAACAATGCTAATGACAACCAAATGCTGTATAGTTTTTAATCTGAACTTGAACTAGTATCTATTTCTTCTTCCAATATGTATTACTGTAGCTCTTTATAGTATTTTTTTGTAGTTCTTGTGTTAAGTATTTTGGACTAAAGTCACTGTGAACACCATGCATTTTAGACAAACAGATGTGGTATATTTTGAGTATATTTGTAGTGATACCCTTCTCCTCGTTCAGCTTGTTGACGGTCACTTTGATACCAATATTGGACACAAAGTAGAGAGTGAGAGTTACCGAAAGATTGCAGACAGTATTGGGTGCTCTACCAAACAACATCTTGTTTCTCACAGACGTCACTTTAGGTGAGTAACTGGACTTTGGAGGGTGGTCAGTTAGACAGAATGTCTGAGGGAAGCAGCTTTAAGGGAAGAGAGGTTTATATTGGTCCACAATTCAGAAAATGCAGTCTATCATGGTAGGAGAGGCATGGTAGCTTGGGTGGCTGCCACTTCTCCCATCTTATTAGATTAGGAAGCAGGGAAGGGACCATCAGCAGGGGCTGCTAACCCTCGAGATCTGCCCTAGAGGCCTTCTAGTGCCCAGAAAGGTCCTGCTTGTCAATGGTTCCACTGAACTTAGTGCTGGAGACCAAGTGCTTAAATACTTCAGCCTGTGGGGGACATTCTCAATTGCAACTATAAGCCCCTTATAGATATGGTAATTTGTTATTGTTTTATTTTTTTTTTTTTTTGTTTTTTGAGACGGGTATCTCCCTTTAGTCAGCGGCCTGAAGCTTTTATGTAGACCAGGCTGACCTTTGACCCCCTGAGATGCCCTGCCTCCGCCTCCCAAGGTGCTGGGATTAAGGTTCGCCCCACACTAGAGCTACGATAATGTGTATCGATTTTTTTTTTTGTTTTTAATATATGGTATCTTAACATGGTGCACATGCATGCAGGCATGTGTGGTAATATTAGGGGGGTGGAACCTAGACGAACAGTAATTTGTGTTTATGTTAAATTTCAGTGTTTGACATGATATGCCCACCAAATTGCCCTCTAAATTAGTTATTTGTATACCTATGGATTAGTGCTGTTGTCACTCCCTTTTAAAGTGGCTAGTAGTGACTGCAACAGCAGACTCATAAGTGATCAGAATGTTAAGAATAGGGCATTGTTGAAGACAGATTTATATGGGACTTCGTGTATCAAGGGAACATGTAGAAGGGGCTGGAGAAGATGGAAGAGCTCAGGGCTGGAGATGGCTCGGTGGGCCAAGAGTGCTATTAGTTGTGTGCAAGTATGAAATCTGAGTGCAAAATCCCCAGCATCCACATAAAAATGTAGGTATGGTATGTGTATTTGAAACTCCTACATTATATGCATAGGGAGGCAGATCCCTGGGACCTCATGAGCAGCCAGCCTACCGTCCTAGCCAAAGCAAGGGCTTCGTGGTTTAATGGAGGAGTTTCCAGATTTAGTGTGAGAGACTGTCTTTAAGGCAGTAAGGACACTACATCCTCTCTGGGTGCATGTACACACATACACGTCATGTAGAATGAGAGATGGAGGAAGGCAATGGTTTGGGGTGACAAAGCTATTTTGGATCGGACAACTCCCAGTACATTTATCTACACAGCAGTTAATGTTTGCTTGGAACAAGACTGTACAAGATTGGGCCTGTCACCATCCCTGCCATGTGACCAGGGAAGAGACCTATGAGCCCACAATCCTCTTGAGTATCTCTAGGCAGAATGGCCTCGTGGGGAGAGGTGATTTCTTTTTCCAGTGGTTTAACCACTGGTAGAGAACTCATATGCTTGTAAATAATCCCTCAACCCAGGATCTGTGTGAACAGACCCTAATAAAACTCATTGGGTCACTAAGCAAAGATAGGAAAATAGAAAAGGGGGGCTAGCTGGGTGGAGGAAGAGGAACAAGAGNCTGTGTGGGGTGGTTATGGGGGGGTCTCCCCATTCCTGGCTTTTCCTTTTTTTTTTTTTGTTTTTTTTTTTTTTTTGAGTTAAGAGCTTAGTACGTAGCCCAAGCTAGCCCAAAACTTGCTGTGTAGTCTAGGCTGATCTTGAATTTGGTGATCCTCCTGCTTCTGCCTCCCAGCTGCTGGGATTACAGGTGTATATCAGCTACTGATCATTTCATTTTGGGACGAAAAGGGTAATGTTCACAACCTTTTATTAGGACCAAAACCCAGTCTGAGTAGTTTGGATATAAACAGTGTTTTAAGACCAGATCATAGGGTATGCATTATTTTAAGTGATTTTTGGCTATTTAAACAATGCTAATGACAACCAAATGGCTTATAGTTTTATCTGAACTTGAACTAGTATATTTCTTCTTCCAATATTTATTACTGTAGCTCTTTATAGTATTTTTTTGTAGTTCTTTGTTAAGTATTTATGGACTAAAGTCACTGTGAACACCATGCATTTTAGACAAACAGATGTGGTATATTTTGAGTATATTTGTAGTGATACCCTTCTCCTCGTTCAGCTTGTTGACGGTCACTTTGATACCAATATTGGACACAAAGTAGAGAGTGAGAGTTACCGAAAGATTGCAGACAGTATTGGGTGCTCTACCAACAACATCTTGTTTCTCACAGACGTCACTTTAGGTGAGTAACTGGACTTTGGAGGGTGGTCAGTTAGACAGAATGTCTGAGGGAAGCAGCTTTAAGGGAAGAGAGGTTTATATTGGTCCACAATTCAGAAAATGCAGTCTATCATGGTAGGAGAGGCATGGTAGCTTGGGTGGCTGCCACTTCTCCCATCTTATTAGATTAGGAAGCAGGGAAGGGACCATCAGCAGGGGCTGCTAACCCTCGAGATCTGCCCTAGAGGCCTTCTAGTGCCCAGAAAGGTCCTGCTTGTCAATGGTTCCACTGAACTTAGTGCTGGAGACCAAGTGCTTAAATACTTCAGCCTGTGGGGGACATTTCAGATTAGAACTATAAAGCCCTCTTATAGATATGGTATTCTTTTTTTTTTTTTTTTGCTTTTAAAATTTTTTTTTATTTTTTATGTGTATGAATGTAGATTTGTGCACCCCTGTTATACAATGCTGCAGTAGAAAGAAGAGGGTGTCGGATTTTTTTAATATATGGTATCTTAACATGGTGCACATGCATGCATGCATGTGTGTATATTAGGGGGGTGGAACCTAGACGAACAGTAATTTGTGTTTATGTTAAATTTCAGTGTTTGACATGATATGCCCACCAAATTGCCCTCTAAATTAGTTATTTGTATACCTATGGATTAGTGCTGTTGTCAGCTCCCTTTTAAAGTGGCTAGTAGTGACTGCAACAGCAGACTCATAAGTGATCAGAATGTTAAGAATAGGGCATTGTTGAAGACAGATTTATATGGGACTTCTGTATCAAGGGAACACTGTAGAAGGGGGCTGGAAAGAATGGAAGAGCTCAGGGCTGGGAGATGGCTCGGTGGCCAAGAGTGCTTATTATTTTGCAAGTATGAAATCTGAGTGCAAATCCCCAGCATCCACATAAAAATGTAGGTATGGTATGTGTATTTGAAACTCCTACATTATATGCATAGGGAGGCAGATCCTGGGACCTCATCGACTAGCCAGCCTAGCCAGCCTAGCCAAAACAAGGAGCTTCTGGTTTAATGAGGAGTTTCCAGTTTAGTGAGAGACTGTCTTTAAGGCAGTAAGGACACTACATCCTCTCTGGGTGCATGTACACACATACACTCATGAGTAGAAGAGATGGAGGAAGGAATGGAGTTGGGTACAAAGCTATCTTTGGATCATGACAACTCCAGTACATTAATCTCACAGCAGTTATGTTTGCTGGAACAAGACCTGTACAAGATTGGGCCTGTCACCATCCTGCCATGGACCAGGGAAGGACCTATGAGCCCACAATCCTCTTGAGTATCTCTAGGCAGTTAATGGTCCTCTGGGGAGAGGTGATTTCTTCAGTGGTTTAACCACTGGTAGAGAACTCATATGCTTGTAAATAATCCCTCACCCAGGATCTTGTGAACAACCCTAATAAAACTCATTGGGTCACTAAGCAAAGATAGGAAAATAGAAAAGGGGGGCTAGCTGGGTGGAGGAAGAGGAACAAGAGAGCAAGAGAGGGTAATTAGTGAACATTGTAAGAATACATTATTTCTGGGGCTGGAGAGATGGCTCAGTGGTTACGAGCGCAGACTGCTCTTGCAGAGGACCTAGGTTTGATTCCCAGCGCCCACGTGGTGGCTAAGAGCCGTCTTTAACTCCAGTTCCAGGGGAATCTGATGCCCTCTTCTGACCTCCGTGACATTGCACGACATGGGTGCACCTACCTACATGCAGATAGTACACTCATACACATAAAATAATAAATAGAGCCGGGCGTGGTGGCACATGCCTTTTATCCAGCACTTGGGAGGCAGAGGCAGGTGGATCTTTGTGAGTTCAAGGGCAGCCTGGTCTACAGAGCGAGTTGCAGGACAGCTGGAGCTACAGGGGAGCCTGCCTTGAAAAGACCAAAAATAAATAAATAAATAAAAAATAAAAAAAAAAAAAGAAAAGCAAAATGAGGTGATTAATATGTCTGTTACATCAGATGACATTTAAAAAAAAAGAAAAAGAATTTTTAAAAAATTTCAGTCAATTTTCAGTGGTAAATGGGCTGAAATTTGTAATTTAGGTAGATAGTACCAGTTCAGAAACTTGTCATCTTGAGTGAGGCTCAAAGTCAACAGACTGAATAAGGATTGTTCTCTTTAATCCTCACAGAACAGCTTTGAAGCCTAGTGATTTATCTGAATTGCCCTTTTTTTTCTTTTACCTTCCTGGGAAAGTTTGCACTGGAGGAGAAAAAGGTGCACAAGACAAGAAGCCACGGCTTATTTTCTAGCTAGGTAGCCAAGTGCATCATCCCAGCCACGTCACCTGCACACCACTCTGAACGAGGACATTTGTGGTCCTGTTTATCTGTAGAGCCTCCTCTTGATTTGAAGCTACACTGTACAGTTGAGGGACTTTGGGGACTTGGGGCAGTGGGTGTGGAGGTTGCCTTACTGTCAATGTAAGCTTAGGGTGTATCAGAAGTTTTTTGTGAATTTGAAAATCTTTTCTTATGTTTTGCTGCTGCCTTTTTCTTCTTTGAGACAGGATCTCTCTCTAGACCAGGTTGGCCTCCATCTCACAGAGATCCACTTCTCCCTCCTGAGTGCTGGAATTGTATGGATTTTCTTCTTCTTTGAGACAGGATCTCTCTCTAGACCAGGAGATCCACTTCTCCCTCCTGAGTGCAGAAATTGTATGGTTTTTCTTCTTAGGAAAAGGAACTAGGCCTTGTTCCAAATGAATTTAGCTGGTTTATCTGTGACACTGTTTTTCTTTAATCATTCACTTTAAGGAAATTATTAAAGGTAAAAATCTGTTAATTTCCTTAGCACTTTGCTTTGTTGATTTCTCTGAAGACTTAGAATTAAGATCTGTGTGACTAGAATGTACAGATCGTTTTGTCATCCTAGATTCTTGTTCTGTCTCTGGCTTTTTGGTTCTATTAATATTTATAACTTCTAAGACTGGGGATATACCTCTGTTGCTCAAGTTTGGTCCTCAGCACCCATGCAAAAATGCCAGGCACAGGTGGTGGTCTACACTTGTAATCCTAGTTGTTGGGAGACAGAGACAGATTCCTGGGGCTCACTGGCCAGCCAGCCTAGCTTAATTGGTGAGTTGTAGGCCATAGAGACCCTGTCTCAAAAAAAGGTCAATGGTACTTGAGGATGGTACTTGAGGTTGTCCTGGCCTCCACGTGTATGAGAGTACACATGCTGCATCCACATGCATGTGCACTCTTGATAATTCCAACTCTTCTTCATTGTTTACATTTATTCTCTCCTATCATGTGGCTTCTGAGAATTTTGAACTCAGGTCATCAGGTTTGGCTGCAAGTGCCCTTAGGCCTGAGCGGTCTCAGTGGTCCACAGCTCCTGTTCTAAGACTGCTATATTTTCTTCATATTAATGCCTTTAGCCAGGTATAATTTCAAGTCTTTCTCTTTTAAGATGTTTCCTAAGGTTATAGTTCAGAAAATTTCTAATTGAAGGGAAACCAGAGTAAATATTCCTAATATTTTTAAAGAATAGAAATAATTCCTAAGTTGTCCTTAAAATGAACTTGGCTTTCTGTAAGTCTCCAGTAAGATTTTATTCCTGCTCCTCATCGTTTGCCAGCCTCGTGGCCCAGGTCGTCGTGGGTCTCTGTAGCTGGGATGGTCCAGGCAGTTGGCTGCTTGCTTTGTTTGCTCTTCCGCCATCTCTGGTCCTGTGTTTTTGTACCATACAGCCACACTTGCACTACCAAGGCAGAGCAGAAGACCAAGTTGGTACTCCAAATGATACCCAAGTATGAAAGACAAAACTGAAAAACTTTTCCTTGGAACTGCAGCATACAGGATCCAGTGTTGGATAAGAGCACTGATATCTTCTCTCCCCCAGCGTCCTGCATAGCACCTTCTAGCACTAAGAAAGCTAGCTGACTGGGAGTTTCCTGATCAGTTCATGATTGATTCCTCTGTGTCCTGCAGCCAGTTGTGTGTGGTGTCTTCAGCAATAGGGTCAAACCATATAGTTATGGTGGGCAGCCAAGAGCATTGGCAGTACTCTGCATTATGTTACCCCAGAACAACTCAACCCTTTCAGGCTTCCTTGACCAGTAACTCAGGGAGGTAATTTGTTTGGCACTGAGATTTTTAATAACCCAGACCTTTTTAGAGCAGTATTGTTCACTATTGTGGAGTATATCTGTTCAAACTCCTTTTAATTGTACTTTTTTTTTTTTCAATTTTTTATTTATTTCTGTATGTGTATGAATGTACTGTCTGCATGCAGGTCTGTGCACCCGTGTCGTGCAATGCCGTGGAGGTCAGAAGAGGGTGTCTGATTCCCCTGGAACTGGAGTTCTCCTGGAATTGGAGTTTCAGACGGTTCTCAGCCGCCATGTGGGTGCTGGGGATCGAACCCGGGTCCTCTGTAAGAGCGGTTGGCGCTCTTAACCGCTGGGCCATCTCTCCAGCCCCTAATTGTACTTTTAATTAGCTTCTAGACTAAGGGGGTTTCATAAGGCAAGACACCTCCCCCTCCCCCCATTCCCCCTCTCTTCCCACCCCATTCAGTACTGGCAAAACTGTTTATAGGGCTAATCACCTACTCTTGAGGGATTTGAGGCCTGCTCCATAGGAAGGAATTCATAGAATGTAGGGGAGAACCTTTTAATGTTTTTCTAAATGGTCACATTGCCAAACTGCCTTTTAAGCATTTATATCTGTAGATTTGTATTGCTTCTGCCTTGGTTCAGAGAAGCTTCGTAGTGCAGCGGGTAGTGTGGTTAATGTAGTGACTCACCGATTTTCAAAGTACTAAGAATAAGGAACTATGATGCTCACCCACAAATGGGACATTTATTTCAGCCCTTAGGATAGCTTGCTTTATCTCTTTTTTTTTTTTTTTTTCTGTTTTGTTTTATTATTATTTTACATTTTTTTGAATTTTAAGGGTTCTACAATATAATGACATAGTTTGTTTGCAGATAACATTGAGTTAACTCAGTATGTCATACAAGCAGGTAATTCGTGCATTTTGCAAGTATCTATGTCCAAATTTGAACAACCCAAGGTTCCATAGTCCAGTTGGAGAAGCTTGTATGACAGGCATGTTATCAATCAGGAGTCCAGACTATATTCCTGTAGTCTCATGATTCACCCCTATCTCTCCCAGCCTTTTACAATCTACCACGCCTCTCTTCGCAGTTTGTTCCCTGAGGCTTGGGAAGAGGGGCAACGTGGGTGAGATGGAAAACAGTCAAATTTCTTTGAGTTGTCATTTTGGACTCCAGTTTGTTCAGGTTGTTTCCCTTCATGGATTGACAGCTTTCCAGTGATACCCTTTTTTAGTCATATCAACAAAGCACAAGCATTGGATGTACAGGCATTTAAGCAGTACCACTTATGTGCAGCTAAGCTGTGAGCATAGACACAGATGCTTGGATGGTATGCTAATCCTCAAACTTGGTTTCTCTAAAAGGATGACAATTTCTTATTGTGCTTATAATATCTTCCTAACCACTAGAGGACATAAACTGTGGCATCCGCTGGTGAGTTATTCCTCCAAGGAGAGAGCATAGCCAATGATTTGGGATATATATAGACACTTGGCTGCCACTGTTGCACAGATCTCCAGGCTGTTGAGGTGTAGCTATATTTTTGGAGGAGTCTTGCTTGTCTCAGGGAGACCAATATTTTGTTGTATTGCTTTAGTGGCCTTTGGTAATGCTCTCTAGCATTTTCAGAGGCCAATTGTACGCTACAAGTAACGTCTCATAACATTTCATGGCTCACACCAGGTCTTCGACAACACGGGACTTACTTCCTTTCTCCTTGCATATATCCCACTTATAGGCAAAAGGCCTTATAATTTGGGGGGGTTTTTGAATCCCCTAGCCAACATCTCCTAGGCAGAATAATTCATTGCTGATGTCAGGGCTTTCCTGTAGTAATATATTTTGCTTAATACAAAAAATGAAAACAGACAACTTATAACCAGTTACTATTGAATATTGGCTCTAGATAGAGGAAATATCTTTCACAGTTCCTTGCCTATCAAATTAATATGTATGCCTGTTTTATAGGAAATTACCACTGTAACATTGGCTCTGAGTTTACAGTTATGGGAGTGGTTCATTACCATCATGTTTTTCTTTTTCCTATAAAGGGGAGAGGTAGGAAGGTTCTCAGCATCATGGAAGGTAAACTTCATTAGGGCCCATTATAAACAGTCAACCCCAATATTATTCAGAGAGATGCTCAGTGTCTTGGACTCAGGCAGTCTGAGGTTCCTCATTCCTTAATGTTCAGATGGGTCAACCTCTCTGCTGGCATCCCCAGTTCATCCCTGCACAGCCATAAGGTGTATGTTTTCAGCATTTAGATTGGTGATTTTTACCTGTGGAACATAAAAATTCTCCTCCCATTGTTATTTTCAAGATCAGAAAATTGAAAATTTATCAATAGGATGGAACACAGAGTTTCCATTTGTACCCAGAAAGGATAGTAACCCACCTCCCACCACCTCCCTCGTTTTTTTTTTTTTTAGGTTTTATGTTTTGACCTATAGATGCCTAAGTTGTATTACACAACACATAAACAGGAGCCAAGGCTAAGATTTCATTAAATTTACCAACTGTTTCATTGACTGTATGTACTTATTTGGGAAGGAAATTTAAGCTTAGTTCCTTAAAAAATGTCCTACAAGTAAAAGAAAGTGTTATAATGTATGATGTGTTATTCAGAAAAAACATATAGGCCATTTGTATACCTAACCCAATACAAATGATAAAAAAAACAAGTAACATTTTATTTTCCCAATTAGTTCAAGTTGTGTTACCATTTCCACCAAAACCTACACCTAAATTTAACTAATCTAAACAATTCACTAAGCCTTAAAATATCCTATCACTTGGTGGATAAAGCTTGGGCAGAGTTGAGTACCTGCTAAATAAATGTTACCCAATAAACACTTTGCTCTTTAACGCTATATGACTGGACTAAGTCTCTACTTTATTTGGGAAGTAAAATATTTAACTTAATTCCTTTAAATGTCCTACAAGTAAAAGAAAGTGTTACACTGTGATGTTGTATATTTCAGAAAAAATATAGAGACCAACCCAATACAAACTATAAATAAAAACTAGCATTTTATATTCCCGTTTAGTTCAAATGTCAGTATCTAGCTCCTTTTTTTTTTTTTTTTAGCACAAGAATCCTTCTATAAAACCAATTTGCAAGCAGTTGTGCCCCAGCCCACAAGCCCAAGGCTCCCACCTATCCAGCTGGAGGGGCTTGAATGTTCAATCAAGTTGATCAAATAAGTGTCCAGACTATATTGCTATAGTTTTACCGTTCACCCCAATCGCACCCCTCACAATATTACCACTCCCCCTCTCCACAGATTGTTCCTTAGGCTTAAGATGGGGCACAGGTGGACAAGAAGCACAACAGTCTACTTTGTCTGGAGATGTCGTTTGGACTCTAATCAGTTCTGGCTGTTTTCCTTTCGTGGGCTGACCGATTGCCCAGGGATAGGCTTCAATCCTACTAATGAAGCATAAGCGATTAGAATATATACGTATTTAAACATGCTAGTTACTATGATAGGTTACTTTGGTATAGACACAGATGTTTGGATGGTGTGTTAATCCCTGGATTACTTTTTTTCCTGAGAAGATGAAAGACCTTACTGTGGCATATAAATCTCCTAATCACTAGAAGGTATAAGCTTGTGGCAACATCACGAGTTATTCCTCCAAGGAGAGAGCTAATAATTAAATAAATTGGGATATACAGACATATGGCTGCCACTGCTGCACAGTATCTCCAAGCAGTGAGGTGTAGCTGATGTTGGTGGAGGAGTTTTGCTTGACTCAAGAGACACATTTTGCTTTATTGGTTTCTGCTTGGTAAACACTCTCTGGTATTCCATAGACCAACTGTATATTGTAAGTGTGATCTCGATACCATCCTCCCATGGTTACATCAGGTCATTGACAGCGGGGGCGGGCTTTACCACCTCTTTTCTTGCAGATATCCCAGTTTACAGGCAATAAGCCCTAACCTTTTTTTTGGGGGGGGGGGGCTTGGGTCCCCCGGCTAGCATCTCCTTGGCAGAATAATCATTGCTGCTAACAGTGCTCTCTTGTATTAATTAATTTGCAAATGCCAACTTAAAGAGACTTTAGTATTATATTTGTGCTCTGAATAGACAATAATCCGTTTTACAGTTCCTATGTATATTAGTCAAGTAAAGCAGTTAGTTTTTCCAGGTTTTTTTTTTTTTAATTTTATTTATTTTGTTGTATGTGATATAATGTACTTGTCTGCATGCGAGGTTTGTGCACCGGCGTTTTGCAATGCCGGAGGTCAGAGAGGCGAGCTCGGATTCCCCTGGAACTGGAGTTTCTCCTGGACATTGTGAGTTACAGACGGTTCTTAGCCGCCATGTGGAGTTGCTGGGATTGAACACCTGGGTCCTCTCGCAAGAGCAGTCGCGTGGCTCTTAAAACCGCTAGTCTATATCGTCCAGCCCCAGTGTTCCAGTTTAATAAGAGATTACTTCTATACAGTCAGCTCTAATGTACCGTTAAAAGGATGACTTCTTTACCACCCTGTTTTTCTTTGTGCTATGAATAAGGGGTAAGGAGGTCTCTCATATTGAAACTGTGCTGCACTTAGAAGGTAAGTTCATTAGGACTCGCTGTAAACAGATGTTACACTATGGTCCTCAGGATGTTTGATGCCTGTAGCAGTCTAGGCTTTTTCTTCCTTTGAGTGTTAAGATGGGTGAACTACTCTGCTGGTATTTCTT
Organism: Rhizomys pruinosus; assembly: GCA_009823505.1. Taxonomy (NCBI): domain Eukaryota; kingdom Metazoa; phylum Chordata; class Mammalia; order Rodentia; family Spalacidae; genus Rhizomys; species Rhizomys pruinosus. The sequence continues at coordinate 86,170 of VZQC01007960.1, forward strand.
CATCCATCCTACGCGCCGAAGGCTGTATCCTTTCTTTCTCAGCTTTGAGTTGGTGACGTTTTATCTGTGGGAACATACAAATCTTTTCGCATGGTTAGTCTTAAGATTACATTGTGCAAGTTTTTGCCAAAGGTTTATATGTAACTGTATCTCCCCCGGTTTAAGGGTTATTTTTTGACCCATGAGTCTCAACAGGGCAGTTGTAGTATACATACCAATAGGCAGGGATCAAGTGTAAATTTTCATCAAATTTGTCCCCATTTTGTTTTTTTTTTTTTTTTTTTTGGGGGGTGGGGGTGAGTGCATGTTGTTGGGGAAGCAAACTTAAATCCTAAGTTAAAAAATTAGCCGACAGGTAAAAAAGAGGATGTTACAAGATGATACTGCATACACAAAAATTTAGAGAACATTGAATAGGTTAATCCCAAAGTTATTGTTTTTTTTTTTTTTTTTTTTTTTTTTTTTTAAATTTAAATAAAATATACTTAATGAATAGACCCATGCCCTCTCCCCGCCCCTCCCACCACTCCCGGTTCACCATTTCAGACAGTTCTTCGTGATGTAGTATTTCTGTTTGTTGTTTCTTTTGAATATGCACCCTCTTCACAAGAAATATTAATAACTGGGTTATTGCTGCTATCATCCACATATGAGGGAGAACCATTCGTCTTTGTTTTTCTGTGATGGTGTTACTTCACTTAATATAATATCCTCCAGCTCCATCCACTTACCTGCAAGTTCATGATATCATCCGTCTTTAATTGCTGCATAGAACGCCTTGTGGTAAACATGTACCACATTTTTTCTATCCACTCAGTGTTGAGGGGCATTTGGGGGTTGGTTCCAGCTTTTTGGCTATTGTGAACAGAGCTGCAATAAAATATAGCTATGCATGTATATCTGCAGTAAGATGAGTCCTGGTGGGTATATACCAAGGAGTGGGTATGACTGGGTCCAATGGCAAACTCATTTTGGTCTTCCAAGGTTCTTCACACCTGCTTTCCATAGTGGCTACAAAAGTTTACAATCCCACCAAGCATGGATGGATGAGTGTTGCCCTTTCCCAACAACCTCGCCAGCCACTTGGTATCATTTGTTTCATTAATCAAATGGCCAGATCTTAATCGGGGTGAGGGTGATATCTTAGAGTGGGAAACTTAAATTTGCATTTTCCCTAAATTATCATTGACATTGAACAGTTTTATTAAGAGTGTGCTCAGCCATCGCTAGTTTTTCCAGGTGGCCTAATGTGAAGTCTACTATTCAAAAGCTCTTTGCTCAATCTTTTGATATTGTATTCCATTTGTTTCTGTGTTTCCTTATTTTTTTTTGACGTACCGTTTTATGTATCCTCTATGGCAATTCTGCTTTGTCAGACTGATCATCTGCAATACTTGTTTTTTTTCCCCCTCAGTGGGTTTGCTCTTCCTCCTTTCTATGTTTCCTTTTGCTGTACCTCCGCTTTTGAGTTTTAATGCGGTCCCATTTGTCCATTGTTGCTCTTCTTTCTTGTGCCGCGCTGTCTGATTTCGTCCGTCTTTTCCTACACTTGTGTTTTGTAGTCTGCTGCCCACGTTTTCTTCTATTGCCCGCTCCCCTTTTTGGGTTTGCCGTATTGACTGTCTTTCCTCCACCTGGAATTGCCTTTTGGTGCAAGGCGAGAGGTAGGGGTTTAATTTCATGCTTCTACAAGTGGTGATCCAGTTTTGCCAGCACCACTTGTGAATCTGCTGTTCTTTCCTCCATTGTGTCTTCTTGGCCCCTTTATCAAATATGAGGTGGCTAAGTGTATGTCTCAGGTTTGGATCTTTGGTATTATTCCATTGGTCAACTGGTCTGTTTTTGTGCCAGTACCAAGCTGTTTTTTATGACTAATATCCCTGTAGTATAGTTTTAAGCGGTATAGAATCCCCCTGTATTGCTCTTTTCGCTCCGGGTTTGCTCTGGCTACTCGGGGTCTTTTGGGTTTTCCAAATGAAAATTGAGGATTTTTTTTCCAAACTGTGAAGAAGGGGCTCTTGGAGATGTTGGTTGGGATTGTTTAAATCTGTAATACAGTTTAGGTAGGAATGGACTTGTTACTATATTTATTTTCCCAATCCATGAGCATGGGAGGTTTTTTTTTTTTTTTTTTTTTTTTTTTTTTCAATTTCCTTTTTCAGAGGGTTAAAATTTTTGTTGTAGAGATCCTTGGTGTCTTTGGTTAGGGTGTTCCTAGGTATTTTATTGTTTTTGAGATATTTTAAGTGGGAAGGTCTCCTTGTATTCCTGTTTCATTTGCTTATTGGTGGTGTAAAGAAAGGCTACTGAGTTTTCTAGGATAATATTGTATCCTGCCACTTACTGAGTTTCTTAATCATGTCTAGGATTTTTCTGGTGGAGTTTACAGCATCCCTTAGGTAGACAGCAAATCTACATCAAGAAGAAAGAATAATAAAAAAAAAAAAAAAAGAAAGAAAAAAAAGAAAGATTTTTTTTTTTTTTTTTTTTTTATAAAAAAAACCCTTTAAATTTCCATTTTCTTGCCTTAGTGCCCTAGCAAGGTTTTGCAAGCACTAGATGGAAGAGGAGTGGTGACAGGGGGGGGGCAGCCCTGCCGAGTGTCCATCCTTAAACGGAATGCCCACTGTTGTGTCCCCATTTAGGATGATATGGCTGTGGGTTTCCTGTATACGGCTTTGATTATATTGATGAGGATCCCTTCAATCCAATTCCCTCCAGGACTTTAAAAGGAAGGGATGTTGAATTTTGTCAAAGGCTGTCTTCTGCATCAATTGAGATTAAATTGTGGTGGTTTTTGTCTTTCACTCCATTTTAATGCTTGATGATATTTATTGATTTTCATATGTTTGAACCAGCCTGCATCTGTAGGTATGAATCCAAACTTGGCATGATGGATGATTTTTTGATGTTTGTCTGTATGCGATTTGCCATATCCTGTTTAGAATTTTGGCAATCTGGGGTCAGTAGGGAGAGGGTCAGTTCTCCTTTCTGGTTGCATCTTTGCCGGAGTTTGGTATTAGTGTGATGCTGGCTTCATAGAAGGATCTGGGAGAACTCCCTCCAATTATGTATCCTTCTAAACCACTTGAGTAGTAATGGTTGTAGGTCGTTTTTAAATATGGTTATAGAATTCTCCTGTGAAACCAGCTAGGCCCCTGGACATTTTTTGTTGGGAGGCTGCCTATTACATCATCAATTTCTTCATATATATTGGTCTGGTTTAAGCTGTCGAGCTCTTCTTGGTTCAGCTTGGATTCCCAGGAGTTCAGATATCATCCATTTCTTCAGGTTTCAAATTTAGTAGAGTAATAGTGTTTGAAGTAATCCCTTAGGGTTGTCTGGATCTTTTCACTGTCCTTTGTGATATTTTCCCCCCGTTCATCACAGCTTCTATTGATTTGGAGTTGGTTCCGTTTTTCTTTTAGTCAACTGGGCTAAAGGTCCATCTATCTTGTTTTATCTCTCAAAGAACCAACTTTTGGATTAATTTTTTTTTTTGAGGTTTTTTTTTTTTTTTTTTTTTTTTTTTTTTTTTTTTTTTTTTGTTATTTCTTCTTTCCTGCTGCGTTTAGGGTTCATGTGTTGTTCTCTCTCAAGTAGTTAAGCTGCTTGTTAGATCATTCACTTGTGCTTTTCTGTTTTTTTTAAGGTAGGCACTTAGAGCTATATACTTCCCTCTTAGGACTTGCTTAAAGGTGTCCCAGAGGTTTTTTTTTTTTTTTTTTTTTTTTTTTTTTTTTTTTTTTTTTTTTTTTTTTTTTTTTTTTATTTCTTCCCTGACCCATTCATTATTCAGGAGAGTGTTGTTTAGTCTCCATGTGTTCTTGTACGGTGTAGGGCTTATCCTGGTATTGATATTGAGTTTTATTGCACTGTGGTCTGATAGAATGCATGAAATTATTTCAATCTTTTTGTATTTGTTGAGTTTTTCCCTGTGTCCCAGTATATGGTCTATTTTGGAGAATGTTCCATGGGGTGCTGAGTAGAAAGATAGCTTGCTTTATTCTTAAGAGCATTTGTACAAACATTTGATTTTTAGGAGGGTTCTTCCTCTCTGCCAGTTTTCTTTCCTTGAAACCTTTAATCTCTGCTTGCCCTCTGTGTGGAAAAAATCCTGTGCATCCCAGTTCAGTAGTTGTATGTTGGGGACTGAGATGGCAGTTTTTTAACGAGTTTTGGGTGAGTTCCATTAGTGCAAGACTTGGTAAGTTTTTTCTCTAAAGGGCCAGGTAGTAAATACTTAGCTTTACAGTCCAGAGTTGGTTACAGCTATTCAGCTTGTCTGTAGTACAGAGATAGTCACAGTCAGTATGGAGATAAATGGATGTGGCATTGTGCCATACAACTTTACAAAAGTAGGTGGCTGGCTGTGACTTGCCAACCTTTGTTTTAAAGCACTATTGAGGCAGGCTGACAGTTTGAAATTTGATCCCTACCTCTTGCTAGCTCCCTGTTTCCACATCTGTAGACTGCGACTGGGGATAAGGAGACCGGCTACTTTGGGGTTATTTTGAAGGAGAGATGAGAATGGGAGCTGCATGAAGGCAGGAGCTGTGTTTTGTTCACATGCCTCTTGTCCTAGTAGAGTGCCTAGCACATGGTTGCTATTTATAGAAATGGAATGGAGAGAGGAATGCAACCCAAGGTATATTAGACAGCTCCTCTAATATCTAGCTTACCTCATTTAATTTGACTAGTGTTATTTTTACTCTCCCCTTAACCCAACACTATCCCAGTCATTGGTTGTAAGAGCACTCTATTCTAATAAGGAAAGAAACAATAAGTAATAAGGTGTATTGTTGTGTTGGCTAAATACAGAATATTAGAGGATTAACACAGGCTCGAATAAGACAGTGGTGGAAGATATAATGTTTAGAGCTGAATTTGGAAGAATAGGAATTTGCCAGGCAAAAACCCATCTGGGAGTCTAGGCAGAGGGGCATGGCTTGATTAGATCATAGGGTTCCTCTTGTCCTGTCACTACTTAATTGTTGTTAGAACCAACACCCTGCCTTTTGAGAAACAGCTGAGCTCCCTGTGGACCTAATGGGTGAGACTGCAGGATGGACCCAGCCAGAGCATGCCTTGATCTTGTGGTCTTATATTCATGAGTAGGTCCTGAGGAAGCTCAGTACAGCCTATGCTGCCATTTTTTTCTGTCACATGCATGTAGATTTTTTTTTTTTAAAGAATCCAGGCATGGTGGCACACACCTTTAATCCTAGCACGTGGGAGGCAAAGGCAGGTGGATCTTTGTGAGTTCAAGGCCAGCCTGGTCTACAGACTGAGTTCCAGGACAGCTGGGGCTACCGGGAGACCCTGTCTGGAAAAGACCAAAAAGAAAAAAGAAAAAAAAAAAAAAAGAATCCAGAACTCTATTATTAGGGAAACAACGTTTGTTTGTTTGTTTGTTTGTTTGTTTGTTTATTTAGTTTTTGAGACAGGGTCTCCTTATAGCCCCAGTTGGCCTGGAACTCACTCTGTAGACCAGGCTGGCCTTGAGCTCACAGAGATCCACCTGCCTCTGCCTCCCACGTGCTAGGATTAAAGGTGTGTGCCACCACGCCCGACTTAAAGACAATTCTTAGCTGCCATGTGGGTGGTGGGAATCAAACCCAGGTCCTCTGCTAGAGCAGTTGGTACTCTTAACTGCTGAGCCATCTCTCCAGGCCCCAACACATAGATATTTTTTAGCATGGAATTAAACAGTATAAAAAAATAAAATTGCCCATGCCTTTAATCCTAGTACTTGAGAGGCAGAGGCAGGCAGATGTCTGAGTTCAAGGCCAGCAAGGTCTATAGAGCAAGTTCCAGGACAGCCGGAGCTATGGGAGATCCTGTCTCAAAAAGACAAAAAAGAAAGAAAAGAATAATATGGTGTCTTTGACCTCAGTGTGCCCTTTTTTTAGTTTCAATAAAAACCAGGACCAAAACGGCTCCTTGAGTTTGTGTGCCCTGGTGACCTTACTGCAATCTCAGACTTCGATTTGGGTGTGTCTGACATGTACTTTGATTTCAGAGGCCAGTGCTGCTGAGGAGGCAGATGTGCATGTGGCTGTGGTGGTGAGACCTGGCAACGCGGGACTGACAGACGATGAGAAAACGTACTACAACCTCATCACATCCTTCAGTGAACTGTGCCTGCCTTCAACATAGAGCAGAGTTTCTGAGGAAGATGAAACTGTTCCCCTAGTGTCTAGTTTTATTCTAATTTTAAAGTAATTTACTTATATATACACATACATATGTAAGTGTATATGCATGGATGTGTGCTCAGTTAATTTCCATGGGCACTTATGTGAGAAAAAAGTCATCAGTTCAGTGAGCACAAAACCTATTTAAGATACTTTATATATGGACCATAACTCTTAAGTCAGTATTATTGAGGGCAGAGTATAATTGATAGAAGTTACTAAATATAAAAAAAGAAAAAGAAAAGGAAAAAGAAAAAAGTTGCTAAAAATAAATCAGATGTGTGGTGTTTATCAAATCATAAACCAAATGGAAAGCTAGTTTTGAGAAATTATTGCTCAGAGACCTTGTTGTAGAAACTGGAAGTGCTTCAGAGACATTCTCAAGAGTATTGTGCCGTTCCTGACTTGCAAGCTAGGGGTGGCAGCAGCTGCGTTGGCCTCCTCAGGTACACAAACAAAGGCACTGGCTGTCTCAATCAGCCTGCTACTTAAGCTTGCTAGTCGTGTAGTGCCCAGCAAACACATGCCTTTGTGAAGCAGGTGTACTGACGAAACATCTGGTGTGACACTTAGGTTTAGCACTCCTAACTATGCCAGTTATCATCATAGATCTTATAGTTGCCTTTTTAACTATGTCTTAGCACAGTATAAGAATATATGTTAATTACTATTTTTAAAAAAAAAAAGTTTTATTGAAACCAGTCTGTAACACCAAGAAGAGCCCTAATATGTAATATTTTCTTCTAAAGTGGATGTGAAGAATTAAATTTTCCAATTGAGTTGTTTATCCTGGTTCCATTCCAACACGATGATTTCATGTCAGTCTCATGCTATAATTAATAAAGGCATTTTCTTGTCTCCATTTTACATGGATTCATGAACTGTATACCACTTACCGCCAGAGGCATAAAAGAAGTGAGAATGGAACAGTTGAAGAACTTAAGAACTCTTCTTAGTTTTTGCTTTAAGTGTGATGTACGTGTTTGTTGTAATGCAATAGCTAGGAGAAACCATTACCTAGTTTTTGACTCCTGTATATGTGTGTATGGTTACTATTCAATTCTGATAGTATTTGGTATATGAGTGAAATGTCTTGGATTCTTTTATAATCCTGTACTTTTTTTCACATTCTAACTTTGCGTGTATGTGTGCACATGTGCATGAACACTTGAAAAAAGCAGTTACTTTCCTAATTAATGAAACCAGTTCTGTGCTGGGCATGGCGGCACACACCTTAAAGCCCAGTACTCAGGAAGTAGAGGCAGAAGGATCTCTGTGAGATTGAGGCCAGCTTGGTCTACATAGCAAGTTCCAGGACAGCCAGGATACAGGGAGACCTTGTCTTAAAAACAAAACAAAAATTAACAAATCAAAGCATTTTAGAAATGCTTTGGATAAGGAAAAAGTATCTTGCAAATAAGGGTAAGGAATAGGGAAGTGTATGGGTTTCTAGTAGCTAAGAATTCTTTTTTGTTTTGTTTTGTTTTTTTGAGACAGGGTCTCCCTGTAGCTCCAGCTGTCCTGGAACCAGGCTGGCCTTGAACTCACAGAGATCCTCTGCCTCTGCCTCTGCCTCTGCTTCCCAAGTGCGATTAAAGATGTGCACCACCATACCCAGCATAGCTAAGTGTTCTAAGAGTATAAGACTAGAAAATAAAGTTAAGTTCAAGTAGATCATGGAAATGGGAATGAGGGGCTGGAGAGATGGCTCAAAAGTTAAGAACACTTCCTGCTTTAGCAGAGGACCCAGGTTTGATTCCCAGCACCCCCATGGTGGCCCACAACCATCTGTAACTCCAGTTCTAGGGGATCCAATGCCTCTTCTGACCTCCATGGGGATTGTATAACACGGTGCACTTAAATACTAGCATCCTCCAGCCCCTCAGCATCTTTTGTAATGAGGGACAAAGGAGTAGGAAAGTGTGCTTCTTTTTCCTGTCTTCATCCAAATTTCAGTTGTCTTTCCCCTAGTAGTGCCATTTGCCCAAGTTAATGTTTCAGGAGGGAAAAAAAAAACCCTCAAAGATGATTCTCTAATCTTATCAGCAGTTCTGAAGTAGAAGTACTGCTTGGCCTTTAGGAAGGCTGTCCTTGGTTGCTAAGCCTAAGGATGTCAAGTTTAGAGTTGCCTAAGGGAAGATTTATTGCTACTAGCTTAATGCCAACATGAATGTACAGCCAACTTGCCCAGCAGATGGTGCTGTTTCTCCAGAGACCTTGTTAAATGTGAGGCCATTGTATAGAGCAAATGGAGGGGAAACCTGGCCAGTATATATATATATAGTTCAGTTAGCCTTAAAAGCCAATAAATAGTATGATATTGTAAGAGCAGAATAGTTGGGACAAGTTTTTGGTGATAATCCCAATTGCATCCCCCCCCCCATTCCTCTTCTACTTAAATCCCAGACACATTAAAAAACTGATTTGGGGATTGACAGTTTTTCTAGCAACATTGTTTAAAAGGGTTTGTTTTGGGATTTTCATTCCTATTAAAGAATAAACATTTAATATATCCCATAAGAATTTGGTATCATACCACCCATGCCTTGATGCCAAATGATACTGTCATCAATTATATTTAAGAATAATTTGAGGGGGCTGGAGAGATGGCTTAGTGGTTAAGAGCATTGACTGTTCTTGTGGAACACCTGGGTTTGAATCCTACCACCCATATGGTGGCTGACAACTGTAACTCCAGTTCCAGAGGATTCAACCCCCTTTTCTTTCCTCCATGGGCATTGCATGACACGGGTACACTAACAGACATGCAGGTATTACACTCAAACATGAAAAAACAATAACTTGCAGAGCCAGGCATGATGGTTGGCTTAGTCTTTACACTCAGGAAGTAGAGGCAGAAGGATGACTACAAGTGTGAAGCCAGCCTGGTCTATATAAGGAGTTCCAGGTTAGCTAAGGCTAGACCCTGTTTCAAAGGTAAAAAACGTTTTGGTAATAAGGAGTAAAAGGTAAATTGCACTCTCATAAATTTCAGATTTATTCTGTCAGGTATGTATTAAGCAAAATTACATGGTGGCTCATGACTTTAATCCCAGTATTTGGAAGGCAGAGGGCAGACATGTCTATGAGATTGAGGCTAGATTGCTCTCTATAGGCAGTTCCAGGTCAGCTGGGATCAAAAAGGGCCCCTGTCTCAAAGCAAAAAAAATCATGACCTAACAGAAGATCTAGTTTGGAGGATGTTCTTTGTACACTGAAAAAAAAGAAATTCTGCTGTTGAATGTAGTGCCTTCTGAGGACTGTGTCTGTTATGTGTCTATTAGGGCTAGCCAGACTATTGTTAGTAGACTTGTTGATATTCTGTGGCATTTCCAATCTTTAGCCTCATGAGCTCCATGTGGTCTAACACAAAATCTTCAAGGAATTTTTCTTTTTAAATGTATTCTTACATGTATGAATGTTATTATACCTGCAGGTGTGTAAGTGCACTCCATGTCTTGTCCTCGGAGGACAGAAGAGAATATTGGATCCCCTGGAACTCAAGTTACAGGTGGATGGATTTTTTTTTTTAATTTTTAATTTATTTCTGTATGTGTATGAATGTACTATCTGCATGTAGGTTTGTGCACCCGTGTCGTGCAGTGCCACAGAGGTCAGAAGAGGGCGTCGGATTCCCCTGGAACTGGAGTTCTCCTGGAATTGGAGTTTCAGACGGTTCTCAGCCGCCATGTGGGTGCTGGGGATCGAACCCAGGTCCTCTGCAAGAGCAGTCGGTGCTCTTAACTGCTAGGCCATCTCTCCAGCCCATAGGTGGATGGTTTTTAACCATCATGTAGATGCTGGGATTTGAACCCAGCTCTTTAAGAGCAGCTAGTGCTTGTAATACCTGAACCATTTCTGCAGCCCCCCAACACAAAATCTTAAGCTCGTGTAAAGTATAGGAGAGAGAGAGAGAGAGTGTTGTAACTCAAGTTGATAGTTTCTAAGTATGAACTTTGTAAAGGTGACAGCATGGTCTTGCAATATTAAAGGATTAACACCCCAAAAAGAAAAGAGAGAAAAAAAGGATTCACACCTCTTCTTGCTCTGCGTGTCAGTGAATGTGGAGTATTGAGCTCTTCAGCTGATATTGTCAAACTATTTCTTCCTCAATTATTGCTCCATCTATTTTAGTGCTTTGTTGCTGGCTAGACTTACTCTCTGGCTCCACCCTCCTTGATGGATTGACCTTTTATGCTAATAATGTCTTTGTCTCATGTAACAGTTTTTATCTTGAAGTCTTTTATTAGTATAGGGCCCCAGCTCTGTTTGTTTATTCTTTTTTTTTTTTTGAGTCAGGGTTTCCCTCTAGCCGCAGCTGGCCTGGAACTCACTCTGTAGACCAGGCTGGCTTTGATCTCACAGAGATCCGCCTGCCTCTGCCTCCCAAGTGCTAGGATTAAAGGTGTGTGCCACCACGCCTGGCTTAAAGACGCTTCTTAGCCGCCATGTGGGTGATGGGTGCTGGAAATTGAACCTGGGTCCTCTGCAAAAGCAGTTGGTGCTCTTAACAGCTGAGCCATCTCTCCAGCCCTTGTTTTTCTGTTCTTTTACTTTAAACTTGTCTTTGAAATTGCAGTATGTCTCTAATGGATAGCATATATTACTGTGCTTTAAAGTCTAGTTTACTAGTTTCTGCCTTGAAACTGAAGTTTAATTCACTTACATTGAATCAAAAAAGGATTTCTGTCTGCCATTTTGCTGTTTCATTTCTGTTTTTTATACTGTTTCTGTTCATTTCTTTTGTTAAGTACATATTTTCTAGTATACCAGTTAACTTTTCTTGTCATTTCTTTTACTATGTTCTTATTCCTTAATAATATCCTCGGGGATTATAGTAATTTAACAATTACTAGTTCTGATTAATTTATAATTGTTGTGATGACTAGCCCCTTAATTTCAATAGAATATGAAATTTTGATCCCATAACTCCATTCTCCCTCTTACCCTTTTACCATCACAAATTATATCATGTATATTATGTGCTCACGAGCACAGATTGTATTTATTGCTTTAGGTGTTGTCTTTTAAAAGAATATTTATATTGTATTTCCCTATGTTTCCCTATTGGACTGGTTTCCTAGGGCTGCAGAGAAACAGGAACTGGGTGCCCAGAAGCTTTAGAAACTCAGCCACTTAAGGTTCTGGAGACTAAGTCAAAAGCAAAGTGTGATCAGGGTCATCTCCACCTGGAGATCCCTAGAGAGACTGTCTCAACCATCTAACTTCTGGTGATGGCTGACAATCCAAAACATTCCTCGAGTTAGAAATACATCACTAGTTGCAGGACAGCTGGGACTACAGGGAGACCCTGTCTTGAAAAGACAAAAACAACAACAGCAACAACAGCAACAAACCCTCTGGGGCTGGAGAGATGGCTAAGCAGTTAAGAGTACTGACTGCTCTTGCAGAGGGCCTGGTTTGGAGGTGCACACCTTTATTTTTTTTTTATTTTATTTTTTTTTTGGTATTCAGTATTTTTTTTTCACATAAATAAATTTTTATTTTTTTAACAAATCTAGATCCGTGTTCCTGCCCATTCACAAACCCCTCCAGAGCTCAGGCATTCTGCCAAACATGCTTTTCATCTCTTTCTCAGTCTTTCTCAATATTCTCCATGAGGAAGTTGACTGTTTTGAGCAGAAGTTCACTGTTTCAGTCAGTTCTTTGATGCAGTCCTTTCTGTTGTTGTTGTTGTTGTTTCCAATATGCATT